>JAKCPB010001185.1:0-276934 GCA_021442155.1 Cymbidium sinense | reverse complement strand
TTAAAAGTTTATATTTTTCTTTTGATTGAATTATTTTATCATATTAATTTAAATGTTATCTAGATTCTTATACAAAAATATATATGAATGAAATTAAATAAGTACGTGTCATTGTTAACTAGGGAAGTGAGGTTATCAAATGACCTCCTTGGGGCTACTTAAAGCCTCATATTCTCAGGATGTCCAGACTAAATACCATTTGCATTCACACATATGTAAGTTTCCATACATGAATGTAAAAAAGAGAACTTCCAATCACATGATTAATTAATTTATATTTATTTAAACAATTGCATGCATGTATTTTGATAAAAGAAAGAGGGTTTTAACTCCATAAAATACACACACATGTATAAGAGACATAAGCTAGTACATGCCATTGTTAACAAGGGAAGTGAAGTAATCAAATGACCTCCTTGGGGCTACTTAAAGGCTTGTATTCTGGAGATGTCCAGAATAAATATTTGCTTTTCTCAAATATGTATGGATGTATACATCAATAAGGAGAGAAGACCATGCAAGAGTTGTACTTTTATTTGATTGAATAGGTTTATGCACATGGAGTAAAGTCTTATTTAAATTCTAATATTGAAATATATAAGAATGAAATCTAATGGAGTACGTGTCATTGTTAAACTAGGGAAGTGAGGTAATCAAATGATCTCCTTGGGGCTAGCTAATGCCTCATATTCCTAGGATGTCCAGACTAAATACCCATTAACATTCTTACTTACATAAATCAATATATGAATGAAAGAAAAGAACTTTACTTCATGCACTTAAGCTATAATCATTTACATTTCCTATGTATTTATAACTAGCATTCATGTAATCATTTATTTATAATATTTGGAAAATATATTTGGATTTAATAATGATAGTAGCCACATATATATTAATTTGAGTCAACACATGCAAGCTTGACATAAAAAATCATTTATTTTTAATTAATTTTTTGAAGAAATGAATGCATGAATCAAGTGACATACAACATTTTAATATAATTGGAAAGAAATAAAGAGACAAGCATGTAATTTCATTCAATCCAGCTAATTCCTAAGGATAATCATATTAAACAAATTTATTTAAAATAAACCAAAGGTTCTTAATGTCATTCTTAATGATATGGTTGATTTAATTTTGGAAATGTGAGAAAAGGTTTGCTAATCCTAATCCCAATCCCCATATGTGTGAGTTAATTTGATTTAATAAGAAGCAATTAGATTGATTTTATTATTGATTAATTTAAGAAAGGATTAAATCAATTAATTAAACCCTTACCTATGTTACCTTAAGGTAAATGATTAAATGATTATGAGCTAATGTAATATGCAAATAAATTGAAAAGTAAATAGCAATGCTCCTATGAAATGAAGGGCCTAATGGAATTAGCTCATAATCATTTATTAATTAAGCTTAAGTAACTATTTTAATTATTTACATGATTTTCTCACACATGTGAGCTAATCATAATTTCATTAAACCTCTTTAGGTTCTTGAACACCTAAAGCTCTACCCAAGATTAAATTAAGAGAAATCATATTTTTAATTATATTTTTAATTTAATTAATCAAATGATTAATCCATTAATTCAACTCTCTTTAATTAATTATCAAAGTTAATTGATTATCTTTTGAAATGAGATGCGCTTAAGGGAAAAGGTAGGAAAAGAGGTCCCAACCTAATTCCTTAAGCCACCCACTTGATCAAGCATGATTTAATGTGATTTGAATTTTTAACTTAGCTAATTAAGTCATTAATTAATTAATTAATTAGCATTTTTGTTGAAAAGAGAAGGAAACTTAGGGAAAAGATTAGGAGGAAGGCCCCAATCCAATTCCCTAAACCCCCTTACTGTTCAACAGTGATTAGGGAGTCTAAATAGTTAATTAATTACTATTCATATGCTTAATCATCTCTTAATTCAGTTAAGAAGGTAATTAGGGCTTAATTAATCAATTCTCCTAATTTAATAAGTAATAAATCTAAGAAAATTAGATGAGAGGTCATCCTCTCAAAAAATCTCAAAAATTTTAGGATCTATCACTTGAATGATTAGAGTGTAATTAATCTAATTAAGTTTTCATTTAAATTCTAATTAAGCTCTGTTTACTATTCAAAACCAATTGAGAATAATTTTACTAAATTCTCCTCTGAAATACCTTTAAAATAAGCCATATTTATATTTTTTGGATTTTCTATAATTAGTTATGAATTATGAAAGTTTTAGCCTTAAAATCTAATTAATTAGACTTAATTAAGCCTAATCTCATCAGCACCACATGGCGCGCTTTTCACGTGGCACCATAGGATTGAGTATTTATGTTGTCACATTCACGCGCTAAGTTAGCTGGCGGTGGACGCGACATCTATCCCCGCCGCCCGATCATGGATCAGACGGCATAGACCAAACTCATGGCATAAAGGGGAGAAAATAGACGGATCTAATGTGATCTGATCAGAGCTGTCCATTCTAATAATGCGATGGACCTGCGTGATACTCCTTCCCATGAGCGATGAACGACGGAGCCTGTCCACCATGGATTGCTCGATCCGAGCTCACCCGAGCTCGGTCCACTCCAAACTCAACCCACACCTTCACTTGAAGGATCCACTAGGATGAGCTCATATGAAAGTTTCCTTCAAAAAGACCAACCACACTTAAGCTAGAAATCTATTTTCATGGAAATACCTCACCGAAGCTAAGACCAGCGACTTGCATGCTTGAGGAAGCTTCATCTAGTTAAGACGAAGCCCTGCTGAACAGCAATTGAGTTTGTTCCAAGTGAATTGGCCAAGAATGGTATTTTGGGGCTTCATGATCAACTCCTTGCTTCTGGGTTTGGAACTTGGAAGAAGCTTCAGGTAGCCTCAACGAGGTATGGAGATGGTGTAGGAACGAGTAATTGATCTTTGGTGGTGAATTGAGGGAGCTTGGATTGAAGATGGCCTCCCCTATTTTGATTGTGCATGGGAAGAGGGAATGTTGAAGGTGGGAAGCTTGGGATCACTCTAGAACTCGCAAGGAAGCTCAGAATTATGTTAGGAGGCTCACACGAAGTGAATTGATTCAATCCTCATTCGAATTGAGGGGGTATACCCCTTGATTTACTAAGTTAGATGAACAGGATGGCTTCCCATTTTTAGCCCATCCATCGTAGAGGAGCATGAGGGGTCTTAATCAAGTCCATGGCTCGATTGGAGGAACTCATGGGAGGTATTCAAGGCGATGTGGGGAGATCTCCTTGGCTTGATCTCGGTTGTATGAGAGGGTTAACCTCACCTCCCTTTGGTCCATGGCTCCTAACATGGGTTAGTGGTGGTGGAGTGAACCCTCATTTGGGTGAGCCGCCAAGGTGATGGGAGAGTGGACTTTGCCATATATGGAAAAAAATCCCACATGGGAGAGAGGATCCATGAAGGATTTGCATTGGGCTTGGTTCCAAAGGGTTTGGGTTGATTTTGACTTAGGTTGAGTTTGGTGGTTTGGTTAGCCACCAAAGTCCCATGGGTTGGTTTTATGGATTTTGGTTTCATTTGGTCAAATGGATTCACATGGGTTCATGTTGGGTTTGACCAATTGTTCAAATTGGGTCAAACCAAGGCTTAGGTTCAAATGATGATTTGAAGAGTTTTAGTTCAAGTGGTTTCAAATAATTTAGCTTAGGTTTAATTTTGGCTCACTTGGATTCATATAGGTCAAATGGGCTAAGTTGACCAATTTAAACAATTTGATCAAAGTTAGGTGTTGGTTCATATTCAATTGGTCAATTAAAATGATTGCAGGCTTTGGTTTGAATCAATTTGGATTTAATTTGGTCAATTTAAACCCTTTAGGTCAATTTGGACTAGGTTGGGTCAATTTGACCAATTGGTCAAATTGGGCTTAATTATGGCTTTGGTCAAGTTCAAAAGTCAATTTGGAATGAACTTGACCCATTAGTTATAATCAATTTGGATTAGATTATGATTTGACCCATTTTGTCCCTTTAGGCAATTTAACTTAACTCAAATGACCAATTGGACTTGGTTTAGCTCAATTGTGGGTTTAGTCATGTTCAATCACTGATTATGGGTTAGCTTGAATCAATGGTTTCAATTGATTTAGTGTATGGTTAGTTTTTGGTTAGTTTAGGTTTCATTTGGGCTAATGGTTAACTTGGTCAAAGGACCAAGTTGGCTTGGTTTGATCCAATTGAGGTGATTGATCATCCTAGGGTGATTGTTGATCATGATATGAGGCTTGGATGGGCTTGGTTCAATCCAATTTGGATTAGAACTTGGCTCAAGAAGGTCCTTTAGGCCACTTTGGATCAAGTGGACCTAAATGGGTCAATTGGTTTAATTTTGGCTTGATTCAAGTTTAATTGAACACATATATGAGCCTAAGATTGAAATATAAATCCAACTATATCAATTTGGAGTCTAATAGATTTTGGCTCATTTGAAGTTTTCAAGTTCAAAGGGCTAACTTGGGCTTGACTTGAGTTGACTTGAGTTTGGTTTGATAATTGTAGGTTTCATTTATATTTTACTAGATGATTGGGGGAATGATTGATTCAAGAGAAAATTCATTAATTTTAACTTTGTTTAGGTGGATTTTGGTTAAGTCCAAGAAATTGGCTTAAAGGGTATAAAATGAGTTTTGCTTTAATTTTGGGTTTGGTTTGAATATTTGGATTTATACTTCATTTATATTTAGGAATATAAATGAAGATATAAATGATTCATGAGAAAATCACTTGAGTTTAGAGTGATTTGAAAATTTGACCAAGCTCATGGATGTAGGTCAAAAGTAGGGAAATCAATTTAGTTTGATTTATTTTTCTCATTGGAAGGTGTGTTTCATTTATATTTATGATATAAATGAAGGAGTGATTGATTTATAAAGAAATCAATTGATTTTGGAGTTATTTGTTAAGATTTAGTTAAGTTTATGGAGATATATCCATATGGCTTAAGAAGGGATTTTGGAACTTTGAATTTAGTTTGATTTGGTTTGTATCATTTGAGTATGGATTTTATTTATATTTGTAAATATAAATGAGGTAAAACTGATTTGCAAAGAAATCAACTGATTTTGAGATAATTTAGGTGGAGATTTGGCTAAGCTTATGGTGGTGGGTCATATGGCTTAAGAATGGATTTTGAAACTTTGGATTTGATTTTGGATTTCAATCATTTGGAATTGAGTTTGGATTTGATAAATAATTGAGAGGTTGAGTTGATCTTGGAGAAAATCAATTGAATTCGATTTGAGTTGTTTTTGGCTAAGGTTAAGGTTATGGAATTCAATTATAAGGTTCATGGAGAATTTTGAGCCTGGACTTGATTATGAAATTAATTATAGACTTGGAAATTTGGTTTGGATTTTGCATGAATTTGAGGTTTGGTTTGAGAAGGAAAGCATGGGTTAGGTTCAGGCTATATAGTAGGCAAGTCTGCCTAAATCTCTAAAGCATGACCTATCCCTATGGCTAACCCTTCTAAGTCTCTAGGCTTAGGTTAAATATTCACCTAATCACTAGAAGTGTCTTAGAATCAAGGAGCTCTTAGTGTCTATATGTCCTAGATCTATGATGAGGAAGTTGAGAACTCACACCAAAAGTGAGGTCAACACTCCCTTAGTGCTTTGTTGGCCCAAGCCGATGATGTAGGGAAAGAGAATGCTCTCTACTATCTCAGTCATCATCTAATCCTTGATGAAGCAAATTATCCACCCATTAAGAAGCATTGCCTAGCTTTAATCTTTGTATCCCAAAAGCTACGGCATTACATGCTTTCTCATAAGGTGAACTTGATCTCTAGGATCAATCCACTACAATATCTCATGACACAACATTTATCATAGTAAGCGGTCCATGATTTTGTCATAGTTTGATATTATTTTTTTACCTCCGGTGATGAAAGAACAAGCACTAGTGGTTTCTTAGTAACACAATCACTTCCTGCTGACTCTCCACTTAGTGATGACCTCCCTGATGAACAAATCATGAAGTTAGGGGATACTAGCATTCACCGTTGGGAGATGTACTTTGATGGTGCGACTTCTTCTCAAAGAGGAGAAGAACCACAATCTACTATCTTAGGAAAGGCAGGGGTAGGAGTAGTTCTCCTAACTCTGAACCATGATGTGATGAGATTCTCATATCACCTGTCAAATCCTTTGATGCTTTGATTGCCAGTCTGGAGTTAGTCATTACTCTAAGCATCCAGAACATCAACATTTTTGAGGATTCTCAGTTAATCATCAATCAAATTGTTGGGTCCTATAAACTTCTAAAGCCTAAGCTCCATCACTACTATAAGTACACTAAGGAGTTGTTGGCCCAAATACCAGAGGTTACCATTTACAAGATTCCTCGAGAAGAAAATGTCATAGATATAGCCAAACTCACCAAGGAGTTGACATGTCCGAAAGATGAGTCCATATTGATAAGGGTCCAGAATAGACAAGTCTTATCTCTTATTGATACTAAACTCATCAAAAAATACTCTCTTTAATGGGAGATTATCATTGTCAAAAAGGATGGTGAGTCAGATTGGTGGCAACTATTCATGGATTACCTAAATAGAGGCAAACTACCTCAAGAGAAGTCACTAGCACATCAGGTGAAATAGAGAGCACTTTCCCATGCTCTCGTGGATGACACCTTATACCGATGGTCCTTCGATCATATATGGTTATACTATTTAGACAAACATGAAGCTCGTAAGATCATGACTGAGGTACACTGGATTATGTGGAGCACAATCCGTTGAAGATGAAGGCCAAGATCGAGAGACTAGAATATTACTGGCCATCAATGATCACAGGTTACATGGACTAGAGATGCCACCAATGTACACATGGTCTCACCAACCACCCAACATTCTAACATTGGTCTCATGGCCATTCAGTGTAGGTACCAACATAGTTGGTCTGATTGACGCTCCTTCTTCCAAAGGTCATATGTTCATCCTAGTTGCTATCGACAACTTTTCAAGTGGGTGAGGCAATTCTCTGAGAGGTCACATCAAGATGTTTCTAATTTTTAGGAACCATATTGTATATAGGTTGAGGTGCCTCGAATTATATCCAATAATGGTATTGCATTCAAAAGCACCAAGATCAACAGTTTCTCCCAGAGACACAGCATAGATTGGAGATATTCTACCATCTACTACCCGAGGGAAAATGGCTTGGTAGAAGCCTTCAAAAAAACTCACATTCAAATATTAAAGAAGGTGCTCAATGACAACGATAGTGGAGTGAGTTGAAGCCTTGTGGGCCTACCATACATCATATAGAACTCCAATGCAATCTACCCCTTTTCCTTAGTGTATGGGTCTAATTTTCTAGCTTTAAGTCCAACTCCCATCACTAAGGATAGTGGGCAAGTAAGATCACAATGGAGAATGCTAAGTGGTTAGAAGAGCTCAAGGTTTGGAGAGATGCCTATGGGCATGCCGTAACCTCGAGTTGTACAAGGCTAAAATGATTCAAGCTCATAAGTTGGTCCATCCTAGAGCTTTTCATGTAGAGAGCTTCTTTTAGTTCTAAGGAGACCAATTCCTATAAGATGGGAGGCAAGTTTGAACCCACTTGCTATAGAGAAGGCCTACTAAGAAAGATCTTATCCAGCTTATTAATCATAAAGGAGAGCGCCCGATGCTTCCGATCAATGGGCTATATTTAAAGAAATATTATCCCTAAATCCATGTTTGAAATTCTCTATCATTAATAAAAATTCCATTTCAAATTCAACCTCTTCCATATTGAAAGCATCTTTGTTTGCGAATCTGCCATGATGTGTTTAGGTTAGGTGTAAGAGAACCCAAGAAGTATCATATCCTTCATCAACACAAAACAAACACAAACTTCACATAACACAAATAAATACACATTTTATCTAGGCTACTTCAAGTTGGGATAACGCCCCGCACTCACTACTCAAATGTTCTAGGCTCGACGTGCGCTGAGTCAGATTCCTTGTCGGAGGATGTATGTCTACTACGCTTTCTTTCGACTTGAATTGTACACAAAAGCACTTAGTTTGGTAGGCCTTATGCGCTTAGCTACCTTATGTTGACTTTATTTAAGAAGATGTAAGTCTACACTCTTCTCTAAACCATCATGCATTGGGTTGAGTATATTTGAGGTTTAGGTAAGTCCCCCCTCCTTTTCTCTTACCTACTTCCAGTCCGCCCTTCTTGACTCCCTACTTAGTAGTCACCCTAGGTCATCATTATGCCAACATGGGTCACGGTTGTTCCTCTTTGGAAGATGTAAGTCATTATGCTTGCTTTAGCACACTGACACCGACAGTTGGTCGGATCACATGTGGAGCGATGTGACTATCGATTTCCTCTTAGGAGATGTAAGTCAACATGGCTTCTTCCTAGACTGATCGTCGCACACCCATGGGCACCTTAGGTTGGTTGGTGTTCACTATGCTAATGGACCCACCTGGTGGATACACCACTCATGGTAGATGTAAGTCTGCTATGATTTCACCTTGAGTTGGCCATTGTACACCTACAGGCTTTCTTATTTATGGGGTCCAGGATAATGCCCCTAGTAGAACCTCCCCTGTGGGCACTCTATTCGGATCACGTATTTTGCGACCCCATTTAGACACTACCCAAGTTACTTCTGGATTAAACAGTCCCCCTTACCTAGTAATCACCGGTTGGAGATTGTTTCATGCAATTCTCCTTGATCCAAATCGAGATAGGTCAAGGTCAACATAACCTCTCCTGGTCCCTCATACTAAGGGTCCACGGACAATAATAAACAAAAAATATATTCACTTGTGGATTAGGAAAATGCCCCTAGTGGGACCTTTCCCAAGCAGGCATCCTATCTATAAGGCAATGTCAGCAAAACTCCCTATAGAAATCACCTAACTACTCTTGAGTTGAGATGAGTCCCCAGCGGCACTCTCTCAATAGTCACCCTTATGTTGGGTTCGACTTGTTGTGCCACCAATAAGTCACCCTGAGGGTTGTCCTTGCTTTAGAAGATGTAAGTCTACTGTGCATTCTTTCCAGCATGACCGTTGCACACCGACGGGCAACCCTAGGTCAGGTTCAATTTGTTGTGCTACCAACAGGTCAACCTAGCAATTGTTCTTTGCTTTGGAAGATGTAAGTCTACTATGTTTTTCCCTAGCATAGTTGCACATCGAAAGGCACCTCTTAGGTCAGATAGTCCTACCCTTCAACTGGTAGACTATCCCTTTGGAGTTGTAAATTTGAGATAGGATGAGGCCAACATAGCCCCTTCTTAGTGGGTCCATCACACACTGACAGGAATCCACCAAATCAAATGAAATTAATCCTGACTACTCTTGAGTTGAGGTAAGATCCTCAATGACACTCTCTCAGTAGTCGCCCTAGGTCATTTGTTGTGCTACTAACAAGTCACCCAAGCAACTGTTCTTTGCTTTGGAAGATGTAAGTTCGCTACGCCTTCTACCTAACATAATCATTGCACACCAAAAAGCACCCCTTAGGTCAGGTAGTCCTACCTTGTGGCTGGTAGACTACCCCTTTAGACTTGAAAATCTGAGGTAGGCCAAGGCCGACATAGCCTCTTCTTAGTAAGTCCATCACACACCGACAGGGTCCATCAATCAAATCCATCACATTTAATCGAGTTGACATCCTCAGGAAATGTGCCCTCAATTCAAAACCATCCTCACCAATGGATTCATAAGAAATCCAATCAAACTCTTAGCCCCAGTAGATAGCCCAGACCTGCTTCAACAAGGTTCAAATTCTAATGGATTCAAGCCCATATCCTTAACATATATGCCTCCACATCAATTAAGATAAAGTAAATTGGAGATAATTCAATCTTGATCCCCACCAGATTATAGATTCTTATCCCCAGTGGATACACACCCAAAAAAGTTATATTCACAATCAAACTCTATCCCCAACGGATAGCTTGAACTTGCTTCCCTAGTATAAGGTTCATGTACTCAATCCCCAACAAATTCCTTTTGGCTCTCTTATGCCCTTGGCATAAAGAGAGTTGCATTGCACTAAGATCATGATTCTATCAACTTTTCAGGTTTAGGTATAGATCATTTACGTTAGCGCTTATAATTTTTTGGACATTATTGATCTGCCAATGCTAACGGGCGTGCCTTGTTAGTTACACACACCATTGGGGTCCTTTTGTTGACCTCGCTTTGGAGTGAGTTCTCAATCTCCTCATCTTAGACTTAGGAGCCTTCTAGACACTAAGAATTTCTTAGTCATAAGACACTTCTAGTGATTAGGTGAACACTTAACCTAAGCCTACAAACCTAGAAGAGTTAATCATAAGATTAGGCTATGCCTTGGGATTAGGATAACCCTCCCACCTTACAACCTAAATACAATCCAAATTCGCCCTATCAAACCTACAATCAAACTTGGTTTTAAATCCAAATTCAAATTCCAAGCCAAATGATTGAAGCCCATGATCAGATCCAAATCTAAGCCATGTGAATCAACCTTCATGAACTTAGCTAAAATCCAAATCAAATCAATCCAAAATCAAATGATCTTCTCATAATCAATTTATATCTTTAATTATCTCCCTAGATATAAATCAAATCTACACTCAAATGATCAAAACTAAATCAAATTAAATCAAATTAAATCAAAACTCTTCCTAAGCCATATGAGTCAACCTTCATGAGCTTAGCCACCCAGCAAATCACTTCCAATTCAATTGATTTTCTCATGAATCAATCATATCTTCAATCATCTTCACAAATATAAATAAAATATACATTTAAATCAAAACTAAATCAAATCAATCAAAATCCAAATATAAACCCTTTAAGCCAACTTCATGGATTTAGCTAAATGCCATTCAAATTCAAACTAAATTCAATTGATTTTCTCAAAAATCAAACATTCTATCAATCACCATTCCAAATATAAATGAAATTTACAATCACAAAGCCAAATCAAAATCAACCCAAATCAAACCCAACTTAGCCCATTTGACTTGAAATATTCAAATGAACCAAAACTCATTTGAACCCAAACCAATTACAATTGGATTTATATATCAATCCCAAATCTATATATAAACTCAACTAAATCAAACTCAACCCAAATTCAATCCAACTAAACCCAATTGGCTCACTTGACCCAAAGTGACAAATTTGACCTATTGAACCCAACTTGACCTAAAGGGTCAAACCAACCTAAAACCCAATCAAAACTAAATTGAACTCAACCAAAGCCTATAACTCATTCCAAATGATCAACCAAACCCAAGCCAAGCCATGACTCAAGCCAATTTGGCCAATTTGGTCAAATTGATCAACTTGACCCATTTGACCCAAATGATCCAAAATCAAATCTAAACCAAATTAAATAAAACCAATGAGACCAACACATCTCAAATGATCATATGAACTTGACCCATCCCTTAGTTTGACCCAATTTAACCAATTGGTCAACCTAACTCGATTTGACCCAATTTGACCTAAATGGGTCAAATTGAACCTAATGAACTCCAAATGACTTGAAATTTAACATAACTCACTTTTGACTCATTTCAAAATTGCTTAAATCAAATCTGATACTAAATGACCATTCTACCCTTGGTTCAAGGATATCACATGAGACAAATCACCTATATAAGTGGTCATTTCCATTTCACTTGGCACTCAATGGTCCACCAAGGCCTAGACATAACCCAACTTGACCCAAGAGGTGGTTGAATCACCTCACCTCCCCATTGGAGAATTTGAAACTCATAGGACACCCACTAATCCCTCTTGGTAGCCACCTCCCAAGCCTTGCCCACCAAGCCACCAGGATGATTCTCTACCATTCCCAACTACCACAAGCCATGGACACCACTTAAAAAAAATCACCATTAATGGGGATTTTCGGCCACCATTTGGAGGAAAAAGAGAGAGGCCTCCAAAGGAATTATTCTGCCATTGCACACACTCTAGGAGCTCCTCTAAGCAACAAGACCTCTTTCCCCACTTCCATTGGGCTACAAAAACATCAAAACTGAACAAATTTCGGTAAGGAGGCGGCGACCATTGGTGGATACATCATTCCAAGGAGAGATAAAGGTCTAGATTCATCCCAAGGCTTCATCCCGCATCTAGGAGTGTGCTCAGATCAACACAGCCACCGAAAACCTTCCCCGTTGAGGTAATTTTCAAATCCTTTAGATGGTCATAAGATCTCTTATTTGTGATGATGTTAGCTCAATTTTAGGAATTTCCATTAGAAATCACTTGCATCTTTCATTTTACATGATCCCAATGCAAAAATAGGAGTTTTCCAGCAAGAATCGCTAGAAAATCGAGCCCCAAGCCCCTTGAATTCCCATTCATGCTCAATCCATTCATTTTGGGAAGAAAAGTAACCAACCCCCCTATTAATAGGGATGGATGGCTATGATTAGAAGAAAAATTACATCGATTTGAACCCTTAAATTTTGTCGTTTGATCTGGACCATCCGATCTTCGATTTGATCGAACGCCATTTTCCCCGCTCATTTCCGCACGTCAATCATGCAATGCCACTGTGCCATGCAAACCACGCGATGCATGGAACCATGGTCCAATCGCATAGTGTAGGTTAAGTAGAAAATTAAGAATTTTTCAATTTTAAAATTATTAAAATCACCTGAAATTTCAAAAATTTATAAAAAAATTCAAATACTTAACAAATAATTGTAAATAAGGGCTCATTGGATTCATCTTTTTGAGACGAATCCAACAAATCCAAAATCCTTAAATTTACTTAGTATTTTGAGCTTAATTTAGTTTTAATGAAAATTAAGTTTCACTAATTAAATCAAAATACATCAGATTGATCTAAAAAATTTTTGGGATTGAAATTAAGTTAAAATACACTAACAAAAAAATTTCAAGTTAAAAAGAATTTTTTGGATTGGGAGATATTAAATTTTGAAGCTCAAATAATCTATTTTAGTTGAATAAATTAACAGACTTTGTAAAATTATGAAAAAAAATTATTTAAATGAAACTTTGGAAAATTATAACAAATCATAGAAAAATTATAAAAATGTAAATAAATATTCATTTTGAAGGTATTTCAGAGGAGAACTTATTAAAATATTCTTAATTAATTTTGAATAATAATTAGCTTAATTAAGGTTTAACTACAAAATAAATTAACTTAATTACTCTTTAATTACTTAAGCAATTAACCCCAAACTTTGTGTGTTAATTTAATGGGATGAACTCTCCCTCCCATAATTTTATTGGGATTTATTGCTTAATTAATTAGGGAAATGAACTAATTAAGCTCTAATTACTCTTTTAAATTAATTAATAATTAATTAATCTCATTAACAGTGATAAATTAATTAATTAATTGGTTAATTATTTCTTAACATAGAATAAACCCATGGGATAATATTAGGCCCCGCTTCCTTTCCCCTAAGTTTATTTCATTAATTAAATTAATCAAGGCTTAATCAATTAATCAAACGCTTAATTAATCAAATTGAAATTATAATCACATGGAATCTCAATTAATGAAGTCTTGGGTAGACCTTAGGTTTTAATAACCTAAGAAAATTCTAAGAAAATTATAATTAGCCCACATGGGAGAATTATAAGAAATTAAGTTCTTTAACTTAATTAACTATTAATCATGAGCCAATTGCATTATGCCCTTTTATTTCTTAGGATCATTGCAAATTTATTTTTCATTCATGTGCAAATCATGTTGGCTCATAATTATTTGGTTAATTAAATTAAGGTAACATAGGTAAGGGTTAATTAACCGATGCATATTACAACCTAATTAATCCATAAAATCAACTTAATCATATTTCATTAAATCAATTTAATTAATAAATATGGGAATTGGTTAAGATCAACAAATCTCTTCTCACATCCTTAAATAAAATTCTAAACATGAAACTACAAATGACATGAAGAAAGCTTTGGTTTACCTTAAATGATTTTATTTGCTATGATTGCCCTTAGGAATTAATTTGATTGAATGAAATCATGTGTTTATGTTAATTTATTCCTTTCCAATTATGTTAAATGTTGTATGTTACTTGAAACTATGCATTCATCTTTTCAATTAATTGAATCAAATGATTTTTCTTTATGTAAGCTTGCATGTGTTGATTTAATTTAATATATGTGTGGCTATTATCACTAATAAATTCAAATTATTTTTCTAAAAGTTTATAAATCAATTACATTGATTAGAGTGATAGTGGTTATGAACATATATTAGTTTGCATATGCTTATATCTTAGACATGTGAAGTAAAGCTCTCTTTTCCTTAATTCATATATAGTTTTACATGTATTGGAATGTTAATAAGTATATAGTCTGGACATCTCAAGAACATGAGGCTTTAGTTAGCCCCAAGGAGGTCATTTGATTACCACACTTCCCTGGTTAAGACACATACTTATTTGATTTCTTTTATATGTGTTCCTACATTAGAATTTGGATAGAACTTTATTCCACATGCATAAATATTTCAATCAAATAAAAATGTAATTTTTGCATGATTTTTCTTCCTTTGTTTATATAAGCATTCATATGTATTTGAGAAAAGCAAGTGCTTAGTCTGGACATCTCGGGAATACGAGGCTTCAAGTAGTCCCAAGGAGATCATTTGATTACCTCACTTCCCTGGTTAACAATGGCATGTACTAGCTTATGTCTCTTATACATCTGTGTGTGTGTGTGTGTGTGTGTGTGTGTACTTAATTATGGAATTAGAACCCCCTTTTCTTTTATCAAGGATACATGCATTCATAATTGACTAAGTAATTGGATTAGTTGGTCATGTGATTTAGGAGCTTTCTTTCTTACAGTCATGCATACAAATCTACATATGTTTGAATGCAAGTGGGTATATAGTTTGGACATCTCGGGAATACAAGGCTTTAGTTAGCCCCAAGGAGGTCATTTGATTACCTCACTTCCCTAGTTAACAATGACACGCACCTATTTAATTTCATCCCTATGTATTTGTGTATAAGAATTTAGATAGAGCTTTAAATTAATATGATTAAATAATTCAATCAAAAAATATATATAAACTTTAAATACATACCTACATTCTTCATATAAGTGTGCTAAAACATATTGCATGTATAGATATGCTTAGGATTAAATCATATGCATGTTACATGTGATGGAAAGGAATGATTTAACATGTGTCATGTGATAGTACTCCAATTAGATTAATCTTAAGATGTCTTTCACATTGAATAGAATTATTTAGAGTGAACCTAAACTTAGGATTGCCTAAAATATTTAATAAGTCATTCACTAAAGAGAACAAAATCAAATTAATATACTTTAGAAAGTGACTTAAGGTAGGGATGAAAGGGGGCAATCCTCTTTCTTCTCTTTATAACACTTAGTTGCTAAGTGTAATCATATGAAACAAAAGAAAACACAAATTATTCTCAAATCAATTAAACAACTTCAAGTGAAACCAACCTTTCATGTTAAATTGAATCTTTCCAAACTTAAAAAATATAACTCTAATGCTAGCAAGACATACCACACAAGCCTTAATACACACACATTAGAATTAAGTCACCACTTTGTAGCTTTATGTTAGGCATGGTATGATGTATATTTTGTTTGTGATGTAATGTTTTAGACTAGATGTTAGGGTGTATTCCTCATAGACTGGATGTTAGGTCGATATTAGCCTAATCATATTTTTTTTGTTGGGGATTATGCTTAAGGGGTTACTTAAAATAAATATGAATGCTCTCTTTTGTAGGTTGCTAAACCCCTTTAGCATGATCCAAGCTAAGACAGGAGGGCTTGGTTACCCATGTGCAAGGTGCTAAGTCCAAATTATATATATAACTACTTGGGATTATATGTGTGTTTAGTTAATGCTTATTTTGCAAGTTTAGTTAGATTTACTTTTTATGTTTTCAATGTAATTTTGCATTAGAAATTAGGATTAGTGCTATAGGGGATTATGATGAGCATTGGCTAAAAGGTTTTATCCTGGGAGGCCATGTGATGCCTTTGAAGTAGAACAAATCAAATCAAAGGAACGAAATGAAGACATGATAAATAAATAATGAGGACCCCCAATAACATTCATTCATTATAAATTGCAATTATTCTTTCATATTTTAGGTTGTATAAGGGTAGAGCTCGGCTACCCATTTTTTTCTTTTCAGGTTGTATGGCGGTACCCAACTGCATCAACCTCTTATTTTTTACGGTAGCTATAAAATTTTTTGATGTTATAATTAAATTATGCATTAGAAACAACATGCTTTTTCATAGTTTCTTATGATTGATGCTTTAATATGTGACCTAGATGCGATTAGGCTCTTAGGATAAAAATAAAATTTTACCCAACTACAACTCATAACTAAAGTTTCAAATAATTCATAACCTCACCATAAAGCTTAGGCATTAAATAAGATAATTAAAAGATTTAGCAATCCTTTAAATGGTTGAATGTTTCACAACATGCATATCATATTATTTCACTTTTGAAAATAGGGGATTTCCATCTTTGCACGATAGAGGAATGCTTGACCTGTAAGGGCATCCCTTATGGTGGAAAACACCCCTTTCTTGCTGATTTAGCCAATGATCTACTTTCATCATGCATATAGGCATAAGAAATCTTAAAGCCTTTGTCAAAATGAAGTGTCAAAATTGAAATAAAATTTGAAAAGATTTTGCATTAGATTAAGTCATTATGCATACACTCATGCTCTAGTCCTTAGAGAGTGTGTTTAAGGACTTTAGTCTCTTTCTAAATAAATAATAGCCCAACTATCTTGCAATCTCATAAGACTTGCCTACATGGTTTTAAAATCATAGGAGGAGTTATACCACTCTGGTTGTAAGTTTAGTAAATGGGTGGTTTTATCCTCTCTTATGGATGTAAACTTTAGGCCCACCTTGCTTAGATTTAGGCAATGCTTTAGCTCTTGCTAAAGCTCCCAAGATTTAGGATCCGAGGTAGCTATTTCCTTCAGGCTACAAGCATAAATCCACACCTCTTAGGTATTTCCACAACTTTGTGTTGGTGGATTATAAGCCTTAGCAATCTAATAAAATTTCTACTCTAACGAAATAAATCTCTTCAATTTTAAATATATAAAGCCCAATTATAGGATAGATTGGAATGCTCACTAGTCTTCCTAGTATCATAAGCATTTTCTACTTCCATCCTTTGGATTCTAAAATTAAGTCTTCTCCTTGAACTTTCCCAATTGATTTTCCAAACATAATCAATCCTTTGATAGTCTAACATTGAAAACTTTGGAGGTGATAATTGTCTACTTTAATCGAGAGTATTCTTAAGGAATTACATTCCCTAAGATGTAATTAACTATAGAGGCTCGCCTCTATAGGGAACCTTAGAACCCGAATTAATATAAACCCTATTTTATTCATTCATGAGAAGGGGAAAAACCTCTAGTATATTTGAAGACCCATCATGCCTTAGGAGTCCTTATTAGGTGATTAGGTCCATCGAAGGGTGATGCCTCTATCTTTTGAGATAGTACTTCATACATCAATGTCATACCTGATCACTTCAATAAGTACCCCCTACGATCTGTGTGGTGTCCCCCCCCACCATACATCCAAAAATAAACACCACAATCCCACCTCTCAAGAACTTGATGCACTTATGTAAAGAGGATAAAACCATATTATTCTCATGTATCCATGGTCTCCCAAGAAAAGCATTGAAAGATGAGTCTATTATATGAAACTTGGCTTCAGTCTTTTAATCATCTACCTTTAGTGGCAACACTATAGAGCCTAAGGCCCTCTCGCATTATTCACTGAATCCTTTTAACATCATCCTCTCCTTTTGGAGTTTAGAGATGTCAATCCTCAAGTAGGCAAGGGTTCTTAGACTCATATTATTGATTGATGCACCCGGTCAACCAAAACTCTGGATAGCCTAAATCTGCCAACATCCACTGTAATATCGAGAGGGTGGTTGTGCTTGATCATCCCTAGAAGTAGGTCTTCATCATTGAATGTAACTCCTAAGATGTTCTTTGAGTAGTGCTTCCTCTCTAGTAGCGATCAGCTGGGCTAAGCATATCTCTAGATCAAGCAAAGCTTTGACTAGAAATTCCCTTATCTCTTTGGATAAGATAAGCATCATATATACTTAACTTAGCTGTCAACTTTCTAAGATGTACTAAAACTTTCTAATCAACTATAGGTATGTCCTCCACAAGCATATCCATAGGTGGAGCATCTTGTGGAGGGGTTATCTGCTCACTAGAACTTAATGACTTGTTTACCCTTATCCTGAGATGCTACCTTAGTAGGTTGACTTTGATGACTTCTTGGAATGATGAGTTTGTGAAAAGTTCTACTTGCTCATCGAGTATACCTACATATTCTCTCAGATCCTATGGATCCAAGTCAATCTCAAGAGGTGAACCCGATTGATTCAGAGAAGGAAAATCTAATTTTGAATCAGAGAGGAATGGATCAGAACTATTTGAGCTATTATTATTCTTTTGACTTCAAGAGCTTTCTATGAGAATAAAATTAGGAGCATCAGAAGTAGAAAGAATGTAAGTGGAATCAATTTTCTTCATTGATTTCTTTAATTTGGGAGAGGTACATGATAAAATCAAAGTAAGTGAAGGGGTTTGGCCCTCATCCAGATACAATGCTCTTGCCAGTAGAAGAGGAGCTAGTAGAGAGGTAGCAAAGAACGGTGGAAGGCTTTGGACTGGATGGTGGTTGTATACAAATCTATTTCAAGTGTGGTAGTTGTCGCTACCGCTTCCACCTCGAGTTATCCTTTGCAACTAGCAAACCTTCTTTAGTATTAGAGGTTTGAGCTGCTTTAGGCACCTACATGAAAGTTTCTTGATCTTAGAGATGATTTTCTTAGAGGTATGGGATAAGGAAATGTCCCAACCTTCTTTGGTCTTAAGAGGATCGAAAGTATCCCCAAGGATTACTCTAATAGAACCATATGGTTATTCTAATAAGTATTCCTTAGGGATAACTATAGCTCCTAACTTATAGTTACACTCAAGCTAGTCCTTAAAAGTGATGCAATCCTATAAGATGTGACCTAATATGTGGTGATAGGGGCAATAGCTAGGATCATCGCTCATGCCCACTTCTTTAGCCTCTTATGCTTGGGTAGCTAAAAATTAGGTTTCTTGAAGAGAATCTTGAAGATTTTCCTGACTATCTCCCTCTTAAATGAGTATGGCTTGCTTAATCTTTCAGTAAGAGTATGTGACAAATAGCTTCCTAGCAATGGATATGGATACCGCTACTGAGTAGGCTATTATGGCGGTGATGTTGGCCATAGTGGCAACTGTGGTGGTCAGTATAGTGGCCGAAGTGGTGGAAGAGGAGGTGATAGTGGAGGCTACTGAAATTTGGGCCTTCAAACTAAACTTTAGCTGGCTGATTCCCCTTATCCACTAACATAACTATCCCAAGCTTCTTCTCAAATACTTTCTATGGCTTGGGCTTAGATGATTGGTCTAAGAAGGGTAACTATTTGGCTTCCTCTTGTAGGCCAGCCGCCTTATTAATTAACTTCTCAAATGTCTTAATGGTGAAGCCCTTAAGCATGAAGGTGGTCGAGCCATGGATAATCTTAAGTAGAATTTTGATGGCATATTGTTCAAATATGGTTGGCATTTCATACTCAGGTTGTTCCATCTAAGAATGTAATCAACAAGAGACTCATTAGGTTTTTATTTCTCTATAATGAGGTCACCTACAATTATCCTCTGTTGAGCTCCTATGAATCTCTTAATGAAGAGATGCTCTAACTCAACAAAGGTCTTCACTGAACTATTGGGTAGTTCGGCGTGCCAATCAAATGAGACACCTCATAGGCTACTAATGAAGAGACAGAAGAGAAGTACATCTTTGCCACCGGCGTTGCAACAACCGGCTTTGAAATGTACAATATGATGTCATGGGTTCCAACTATCATCAAAAATCTTGAAGGATGGTGGCACAAAACCCTTGGGGTATTGAACTACATCAAATTTTTGCAGGTAGGGTCTACCCTTTGGAATGGATGAGCTCCCCTGGGCTTGCACCAACGCTTCCTTCACTTGCTGCTCCGCCATCTGCTTAATATCCTTTTCATGCATGGAGACACTATCCATGACCTTCGTATGCAAACTACCAGCATCATTATCCATGGGAGTGCACTTAGGATGATCTAAGTATGTACCAATTTTGGTCGATCGACCATACTAGAGGAAGGCTATGAGATTGGGGCTAGGTTCTGTAAGGCTAGAACTACTACCATCAACTCATCTACCTTCTTCTCCATCTTGTCTATATGGTCATCCTTCTGCTTGAGTTTGTGGAGGTATTGAGTTGAGTGAGAGGTGTCACCTTCCTCGACTACAACACCTTCTTGGCTATGTTATTCCCTCTGCAGGGATCCTCGAGTGTCGACTATATAGACTTCGGCTAAGTCATCCAACATGTCATCCTCATCGGGGTCAAAGTCAACTCTACCCTCTTCCTGATCAGAATGGTCACTCCCGATTATCTACTTAATTGCTACTCGATAGTCTTCTATAATGTCATCTAAGGAATGATCATCTACTCTACCCTGCTCTATCAAAACATAAGCTGGTGGATGACTGACCTCTGGATTGAACTCTACAAACTGTATGCACTGAATACTCTGAGCTAGTGGGGTGCACTCCCTAGCTGGCTCCACTGATATGGGGACTATGTCAGTATCCCCTCCCCTCTCTTCCTCCAACTGCTATGAAGGTGGCACAACACTTTTGGGTCGCCACTCCCTCTTTACCACAGTTGAAGTGGAAGGTCTAGTAGGGGAGCTCGACCTCACCTCAATGGGTGGAGTAGATGGAGTGGGATCCTTGGGTCCTAGTCGGATCACCAAAGGAGAGGGTCTCTCTCCAAATGGAGGCCTGTGTAGCTTAGCAGGGATTGTGGATGCTAGAACTTAGACTAGTGAAGGTGGATAGTGAGTGGAGCAATGTGATTATGGAGACATTGGCTACCTCTCCACTAGAGATCTCTTCTTGCCACTAATGGTGCCAGTGAGTACTATGTGATCAGAATGATCAGCTCTAACATCTCACCAATCCAGAAAGTCCATCAAAGTCTGACACCACTACCTCCTCTCTCACTTGCCCATTTGGGCAGTGACTCTAGCCTCAGTGGCTCTCTCTCTGTGTATATGACACCTAACACTCCTAGGGATCAGGCTCCGTAAATCATGTAACATGCTAGACTCCGAGTGTCGTGGGCTCTGACTCTATGAAGAGTAGACCATAGACCAGCATAGGGCTTCCTCTGTCCCTAGCCGGTGTCTCAAACTCTGCATGCAGTGGGGGTGATGCAGCAATCTTGTAGTAATCCTCCTCTCCTTTTGAAGCTAAGAGGGGGTGAAACCCACTGCCACTCAAGAATGGAGAGGTCTCACGAGGGAAACCCTCCTGAGCAACATGAGAGGCATCATTCATCTGCCTCACCTCATGCTCATATTTCCATTTGACCTAGTGATTCTTGTTATGGCACTGAGTCTTAGTGAGCAAGGCGGAATGGGAGCTAGCACCAACCTTGAAGGTGGAAGTGACTATCTTAGAAGCTAATATAGCCTTCCCCTTCAAAGCAGGGGGAACAATAGAGGTGGTACTAGCCCTCACTAGAATTGTGGCACGGGCAACAAACTGTAATGGCACTGATGCTGATGCTAGCACTGATACTGACAGGGGTGTTGGAACCACAATAGCCTTCCTCTTCAGAGAGGGAAACTTGGAACCAAACTGCTTGTTGAACCGAAGAAGTGGTTTCTTGCCTGCCACCTCCTCCTTGCTAACAATGGTGAGGGCTGGTCCCTCACATGTGACTTTGAGGTTCTCAAAGCAAAGTTCGAACAAGATCATAGGGGATAGCGGTGAGTATGGCTTGATCCAAGGACAAATCCACACCAGAGGAAAAGAAAAAGATCAACTTTCTAGAAGACATTATGGAAGCTGACTGAATGAAGAAAGGGAGGAACTAGACTGATATCTCTGCATTGTTGAAAAAGAATCAAATTAGACCCTTGCTTGACTTGAATTATTTTTTGATTTGATTTTTTGAAATTGAACCCACACTAAATAAATTTAAGTATGCTAAATGGGGTTCATTATATTGGAGAGATTTAAGAATTTGGAGGAGAGACTTTGCCATGAATTGTTGAAACTGAATTTGATTTTGGTTTTGAGACCCACATCCAACAAATTTAAGTATGTTGAATGGTGTTCATTTGTTTTGGAGAGACTTTTGGAGATGTATTTGTTGTATTCTTTTATTGGAATTTGATTTTGGAATCCTCACTTAGCAAATTTAGGTATGTTAAATGGGGTTCAATTGTATGTTTGAAAATTTTGAAAGCTTTCTATCTTAATAGTTTGATTGTTGTTTGTTTGATGTTTTGATTTAATTTGAAAAGAAGAATTCTCATTTAATAAATTTAAGTATGTTAAATGGGGTTCAATTGTGTGTTTGATATTTGTTGTTGATTTAATTTTTGAAAAGGGGAACTCTTGTTTAACAAATTTAGGTATGTCAAATAGAGTTCAAATATATGTTTGATGTTTGTTGTTGGAGTTTGATTTTGTTTTGAAGATGAGACTCTCATTTAACAAATTTAGTTATGTTAAATAGTACTCACTTATGTGTTTGATTGTTTGTATGTTAATATGCGGTTTATTTTGATTTTGGGGATTGAACTCTCACTTAACAAATTTAGGTATGTTAAATAGAGTTCAAATGTGTGTTGGATATTTTGATTTTAATTTGATCTTGAAAATGGAACTCTCATTTAACAAATATGGGTATGTTAAATGGAGTTCAATTATATGTTGTTTATCTTGATTTTGTATCGATTTTGAAAAAGGAAACCCTCACTTAACAAATTTAGGTATGCGGAGTCCAATTTGTATGTTGGTTGTTAGATTTTATTTCAATTTTGAAAATGAGACTCTCATTTTAATAAATTTGAGTATGTTAATGGACTTGGTTTTGTTTAAGAATGTTTTGGGTGTGTTTGATTTTAATTTTAAAAAGGGGAACCTCATTTAACAAATTTAAGTATTGTTAAATGGAGTTAATAATTTTGAAAGAGGGTTTGAATATGTTTATTTTTGAAAAAGAGGTTTGTTGTTTGATTTAATTTTTGATTTTGAAAAAGGGGAACACTCACTTAGCAATTTTAGGTATGCTAAATGAGGTTCAATTAATTTTATTTGAAAAAGGGATTTGAAAGATTTTTTTTATATCTTATTTTACTTTGATTTTGGTTTTAGAAGAGAATTATTACTTAGAAAATTTCATTATGCTAAATGAAGTCCACATGATTTTATTTTGAAAAGATTTTGAAAATTTTACAAAAGATTTTATTTGTTTTACTTTAGATTTCATTGAAGTTTTGTCAAATATGAAATGAACCTTACTTCACCAAGCTATTGTAAGAGGTTTCAAATTCTATTTGACTTATATTTTGTCATCTCCTTTCTTTAATTGACTTATTATTACGTATTGGGGGACCCAATAGGAGTCTTAAGACCTACACGGGAGTGAGGTCCTAAAACCTAAAGGATGCTGGCTACCTTTCCCTAAGAATGAAATGAGCAAAAGGCCAGTAGATAGAAAGATAGTCTTGGGCTTATACAAAAATATAAGTCCACTATCGATGCTTGGAGATGATAAATGTTTACTAGAGATGGAGAGAGAAACATCTCCCTAGTGGAGTCGCTAGAAAAATTTGTGGTGTTGGGGGGGGGGGACACCACACAGATCATAAGGGGTACTTATTGAAGTGATTGAGTAATACATTAAGGTATGATGTACTATCTCAAAAGATAGAGACATCGCCTTACAATAGATATAATCACCTAATAAGCACTCCTAAGGCATGATGGTCTTCAAATATACTAGAGATTTTTCCCCTACTTTACATGAAAAAATAAAGTAGGATTTATATTAAGCCGTGTTCTTAAGTTCCCTATGGAGGCAAGCCTCCATAGTTAACCAAACCTTAGGAAATGAGACTTCCTAAGAATACTCTCGATTAAAGTAGACAAATAGGTTAGACTATCAAAGGATTGGGCTATTTTGGAAGATCAATTTGAAAAGTTTAAGGAGAATACTTATTTTTGGAATCAAAAGAAAATAAGTAGGGAATGCTCATGATACTAGGAAGCCTAGAGAGCATTCCAATCTATCTTATGGTGGGACTTTATATATTCGAAAGTGAAGAAATTTATTTATTTGAGTTGAATTTTTACTAGATTGTTAGGGCTTATAATCCACTAACATAAGATTATGAAAATGCTTAAGAGGTGAGGATTTATGCTTATAGCCCAAAGGAAAAAAGCTACCTCATATCCTAAATCTAGGGAGCTTTAGCACAAGCTAAAGCATGACCTAAATCTAAGCGAAGGGTAGACATGAGGGATTATTTCCATAAGAGAGGATAAACCCGCCTGACTTCTGTACTTACAATTGCCTGGAGTGGCCACCAGCTAACTCCTCCAATAATTTAAAACCATTTAGTCCAGTCTTATGAATTGTAAGATAGCTAGGGTAGTTATTTAATTTGAAAGAAACTAAAGTCCTAAACCCACTCCCTAGGAGACTAGAGCATGAGTGGTACGAGCATATGACTTAATCTACAAATATAAAATCTTACTAATTTTATTTCATTTTGACAAATCATTTTAGACAAGAAGGTTTGGGATTTCTTTATGCCTAAATGCATGATGAAAATTGATTGTTGGCTAAATCAAGAGGGTGGGGTGAAGCTTCATCTGAGGGTTGCTCATGGGTCAAGTGGTTCTATTGTGTAAGGATGGAGGCCCTCATTTTTAGCAAGAGTGATAGAAGATGCATGAATGATGTGAGACATACAACATACAACTAAGGGGTTGCTAAATCTTTTAATTATCTTAATTATAGCCTTGGCTTTATGATGAGGTTGTGAGTTGATTAAAAGTTTAGTTATGAGTTGTTAGTTGGGTAAAAATTTTATTTTATCCTAAGAGCCTACCATGTACAAGCCACACATTAAAGCATCAAACATTAAGAAACTATGAAAATCATGCAGTTTCTAATGCACAATCTAAACATAACATCAAATAATTTTATAAACTAACGTAAATGAATAAGAGGCTGGTGTGGTTAGGTTTCGCCATACACCCCGAAAAGAGAAAAGATGGGTAGCCAAGCTTTACTCTTATACAACCCATAATATAATGGAATAATTACAATTAGAAAGAATACATGTTATGGGGTCTACTCTTCTTTATTCTTCTATTTTCATGTCTTCATTCTTCCTTTATTTGATTTGATTAACTCCAAGGCATCATAGGGCACCCCTTGGCAAAGCCTTCTAGCCACTGCTCATCCTAATCCCCCACAATACTAGTCTTAATTCTTATTGCAAAAGTACATTTATATAGGAAAAGTAAATCTAACTATACCTGCAAAATAGATGTTAGCTAAACATACATATAATCTCAAGTAGTTATATATATAATTTGGACTTAGCACCCTACATATGGGTAACCAAGCCCACCTATCCTAACTTGGATTCTGTATAGGGGCTTAAGCAACCTGCAAGCAAATAATTTATATTTATTTTTAAGCGGCCCCTTAAGCATAATCCTCTGTAGAAAATATGAAAGAAATTAATATCCATAGAGTCATACACCCTAACATCCAGTCTAAAATATTACATCATAAAATAAAACATACATCATACATACATTATCCTAACTTAGGACTAGAAGTGGTGGCTTAATTCTAATGTGTGTGCTAAGGATTTATGTAATATGTCTTAAATAAGCATTAGAGTTATGATTTTCTAAGTTTGGAAAGATTTAATTTAACATATAGGTTGGTTTAATTTCAATTTGTTTAATTAATTTGTGAATTTTAATTTATGCTTTACTTTGTTTCATTTGATTTACACTTAGCATCTAAGTGTTATAAAGAGAAGAAAGAGGATTACCCTCCTTCATCCTTAAGCCACTTTCTAAAGCATATTTTTATGATTTAGTTTTCTTTAGTGAATGACTTATTAAATATTTTTTTAATCCTAAGTTTAGGTCAACTTTAAATAATCATATTCAACGTGAAAGGCATCTTAGGATTAATATAATTAAATTACTATCACATGACATATATCAAATTATTTATTTCCATCATATGTAACATTCATATGACTTCAACACTTACCATATCTATACATACCATGTATTTTTAGCACACTTAAATGGTGATGAATGCATATGCTTAGAATTTATATTTTTAGTCAATTGAATTATTTATACATGTAGGTTAAAGATCTATCTAAATTCTAATACCAAAATACATAAGGATGAAATCAAATAATATGTGTCATTGTTAACCAGGGAAGTGGTGTAATCAAATGACCTTCTTGGGACTACTTAAAGCCCCATATTCCCGGGATGTCCAGACTATATACCCATTATTATTCAAACTTATGAAAATCTATATATGAATAAAGGAAAGAGAGCTTCACATTCACATAAGTAAGATATAAACACAAGAAAATCCTATATGTATTCATAACTATCATCATTCCACATGTCATTATCAATTTATGAGCTTTGAAAAATATGTTTGAATTTATTAGTGATAATAGCCACACATATAATTAAATTAAGTCAACACATGCAAGCATACATAAATAAAATATATTTTATTAAATTAGATTTGAAAATATGAATGCATGAAACCATGTGACATACAATATTTAAAGTGATTGGATAGGAATAACTAAATATAAACACAAAGTTCATTCAACTAAATTAATTCCTAAGGACAATCACATTACTATTTAAAGAAAACCAAATCTCCTTATTAATTTAATTCTTGAATTTTGATTAATTTGAAAGAGGAGGAGATTTGCTTGTTGTTTTAACCTCATTCCCATGTTGGTGAACTTAATTGGTTTAAGAAAAGATAATTAAGTGAATTTTATGAATTAATTAAGTTGGATCCTTAATTAAATCAATTAATTTCCCTTACCTATGCTTCATTAATTTGATTAGCCACTTAATTATGAGCCACAAATGACATGAACATATAAGAAAGTAAAATTGCAATGCTCCTAAAAGGACCTAATGCAAATGGCTCATAGTTAAAGGTTAATTAAGTTAAAGAACCTAATTAAGTACTTTTATGATTTTCCTACAGTTATGGTCCAATCATGATTTTCCTAAGGGTCTTTATGTTATTAAACACATAAAGAGGAACCCTTAATCTCATTATTAAATATATGATATGATTATGATTTCAATTTTAATAATTAAGCCACTTAATTAATTAATTAAACCCTTAATTAACTTTCATATTAATTAACCCTCCTTATAATGAAATGGACTTGGAAAAATAGAATAAGAAAAGGGTCTTAATACCACTCCCTCATCCATTCACTGTTAAATAGTGATTAATAAGTTTAATTAATTAATTTGTTGCTATTTAGGGTGTTAATTAATCATTAAATTGATTAAAAAAGTAATTATGGTTCAAATGATCAATTTCCCTATTTAACCAAGCAATCAATTCCAAGAAAATCATTGGAGGTAAGGATCATCTCATTAAATCAACAAAAAAAAGTTTTGAATTAATTTCTCAAGTAATTAGGGCTTAATTATCTAATTAAGTTTACATTTATACCCTAATTAAGCCTTGACTATTGTTCAAAATTAATAAGAAATAATTTTAATTAATTGTCTTCTAAATTCCTTTAAAATAAGTATTTGTTTACATTTTTTTGCATTTTTTTCTATAATTAGTTATGATTTTTCAAAGTTGTAGTGATTAAAACCCATTAATTAAGCCTAATTAAGCCTAATCCTATTGGCGCCATGCGGATCGTTAATGTGGCGTGCTTTTTGCATGGCACCACAGAATTGGTTACTTATACGCCCAGCCACTAATGTGGCTAGTGGTAACGGTGTCATCCCGCGTCCCATAAGATTGAACAATGAAGATTAAACCCACGGTTCTTAAGGATTAAATCATATCAAATCTAGCGGATTAATCACAACTGTCCATTCCAATCATGAGGAATAGACAGTGAGTGATCAATCGTCCCCTGAGTGACAGGAGAGGGACACCGTCCATCTTCCTCCGCCTAATTCAAGCTCACCAAAGCTCAGATTGTCTTAGGATTTAACCCACACCATTACGAGGAAGATCCCAAGGGATCTATTAGTCGGATCCACATGACATTTACATTCTCTTCAAAAAGGACCATGGAAATTTTCCAAATGCAAGGTTTGAAGGAATATACCTCATCGGAGCTCAAGACTGGCGGCACAATGCTTGAGGTAGCTTCGCCTGGATGTGGCAAAACCCTGTTGAGAAGTTTGCATGGTGTATCTTCACCGTTTGCTCTATGTACCAAGCACCGTCGCTTTGCAAGCTAGCATTGATCGAAGAGGTACTTCCAGTGGTCGAAGAGCTTGGAAGAAGATTCGTTTCACCTCGCTGAAGCTTGGTGAATGTGTGGATGAAGTTAATTTGAATGGGATTGAGTATAGGTGGAGTTGGACAGACGGGTGCCTTGCCCTATTTCGGGTTGATGTATTCCAGTGACAAGAAGGCTTGGGGAGCTCAAAAATTGCTCTAGGGATTTTGAAATTGATCTTAGAAGCTCTCTAAGGGTGAGTGTGTTTGAATTGGACTGAATAGAGGAAGGGGGGAGGGGATATACCCCTCTTCCCTTGGATCGAACGGTGGAGATTTACTCTACCATTTTTGGTCGTTCGGCCACCGTAGGTGGCTAGAAGGGACAGGACTAGGCTAAGGTGGCTCAGGTTGGCTTTAGGTGGCTGGCTCAAGGCCTCCATCATCCTAGGTTCAGTCAATGAGGGGAGGTGATTTAACTCATCTCCCATTGGTCCATGGCTGACCTAGCCCATGTGGGTTGGGTTAGCCACCTTGGTAGGGTCCTATTTTAGGTGTTGGGTGGCTGTCAAATGCAAAGAGGGGGAGTTGACTATCCAAAAGTGGGTTTGGTACCATGTGGTGGGATTTATCCAATGGGTAATGAGTCAAATTGGGTTCAAATTGGGTTATGTTGGTTTTGGGCTGACCCAAGGTGAGCAAAGGATGGGTCAAGCCAAATTTCATTAGGTTTGGGCATGGTTTGAGTGGGTTTAGCTCAATTTGACCTTATAGGTCAAATTGGGCTAGGTTAGGTCAAGTTAATCAATTGGTCATATTGGGTCAAACCAAGGGTTGAGTCAAGTTCAAATGAGTATTTGGAGTGTTTTGGTGCAATTGGTTTGGTTCAATTTGGCTTATATTTGGATTTCACCCATTTGAGTTCATATGGGTCAAATGGGTCGAGTTGACCAATTTGGCCAAATTGGCCAAATTGGCTTGGGTTAGGAGTTTATTTGGCTTTGATTGATCAATTGAAGATGATTGTAGGCTTTTCTTTAAATTAATTTAGATTTAGCTTTGATTTAGGCCAAATTGATCTTTTAGGTCAATTTGGGCTAAATGGATCAATTGGCCAAACTGGGTTCAATCGAAGGTTCAATCATGTTCAATGATCAATTTTAAATTAACTTTAGCCATTGGTTACAATCAATTTGGGTTAGATCTTGATTTGACCCAATTTGGTCTTTAGGTCAAATTGGGTCAACTTGTCAAAGGCCAATTGATTTGGCTCAATTGATGGTCAAGTCATGTTCAAGGATTGATCTTAGGTTGATTTGAATCATAGGTTTCAATTAATTCAGCTTAAGATGAAGTTTGGCTAGTTTGGTTCATGTAGGTTAAGTGAATTGACTTAGTCAAATGACCAAGTTGACTTGGTTTGACCCAATTGATGACAATTGACCAATCAAGGATGATAAATAATCATCATAAGAGGTTTTGTTAGGCTTGGTTTAATCCAATTTGGGTTGTATTGAGAATTGGTTCAAATAGGTCAAATTGGTCACTTTGGGTCAAGTGGACCAATTGGGCTAGTTGAATCGATTTTGGGTTGAATTGAGTTTAGTTGAGCTTATATATGAATTTAGGTTTGATTTATAATTTTGATTGCAAGATTTTGGTTCAAATGGGTTTTGACTTATTTGAATATTTCAAGTCAAATGGGGTTAGGTTTGATTGAATTTATTTTTAGTGGTTTGATTATAGATTTCATTTATATTTGGGATGATGATTGGGGAAATAATTGATTCATAAAAAAAATCTATTGAGTTTGATTTGGATTGAAGGAAATTTTGGCTTGGTCCATGAGATAAAATCATGTGGCTTAGGAAGGATTGATTTGATTTGATTTGGTTTGGTTGATTTGACTTTCAATTGTGAATTTGATTTGTATTTGGGGATGATGATTGAAGAATTAAATTGATTTTGGGAAAATCAATTGAATTTGTTTTAGATTGGAGGAATTTGGCTAAGTCCATGGGATTGAGTCATAGGGCTTAGGTTTGGGTTAATTTGATTTGATTTTGTTTTGTTGATTTGAATTTGATTATGAATTTGATTTAGATTTGGGAAGATTTTTGTTTGGGGTTTGGTTTAGCTTAAGAAGGTAAGTATGGATTTGGTTAGGCTATAGGCTTGGTAAGTTTCCTTAATCCTAAGGCATACATTAATCCTATGATTAACCCTTCTAAGTCTCTAAGCTTAGGTTAAGTGTTCACCCAATTGCTAGAAGTAGGAGCCTTAGTGTGAGACCCCCCTATGGTGGGAAGATGGAATCCTCACTCAAAAAGTGAGGTCGACAAGCACAAAACTTTATAATTCACACAAATTATGATGCCATGCCTAATCTATCCTTACTATATTGCTAGCTCTCATCATTCAAGTAATATGTGGAGGCTTAAAATTTTGACCATGTTATCTTTCAAGCAACTTAATGTGTCCTTACAAATCAAGCCTAATGTCTTGCCACATTCAACTATTGACAAGTTTCATTAGCTTTGAAAATATGATGTGTCCCTTAATACTTACTTAGATTAATATGCACTCTCATATGATATAACTAATATTCACTAATAACATGGCATGTGTCCTAACTAAACTTTGTTTGGCATGTATTTTGAGTGCCTCAATCTTACAACACCTGCTTACCTATGGCCTTTATTTGGCAAACCTCATCACCTCTTTCTTAATTATAAAAAAGAAATGTTTCTTTAAATTTTTATAAGGGGACACAATAATTGAGCAAAAAAAAAAACTTTACATTAACACTTTCTCCTCTCAACCTATGGGAAGACAAAAATGCTAGCATCCTCTAACTCTTTATTTTATATATAGTAAATACTATCACTTTACAAAGTGAAGTAGACTAGAAAGATAAAGCATTTAAAAAAATATCTTTTGAGATGCACTAATATTTTTCTTCCACTTTCATTCTTCTAATATTACTATCATTATGAGAAAATATGGTTTCTCTCCTTGTTTATCTCTAGTCTTTTATTCTTTTCATTTTCTTTCCTCCTCCCATTAAGAATAACTAAATTCACTTGACAACCTTATCTCAATCTTTCAAAAGTTATATCTCTATCCAACATATATACTCTATCTGTCCTCTATATAAGAAATATATGGTCACTATGGGTAGTCCTTAGATCTCTTAGTGGGTCAATTGTTACAATTTTAAATTTGTCTTTATAAGTTCCCATTTTTATTGCAATCAAAATATATAACATTTTTATTTAGAAATAAGAACTTCTTAAGATAAATGATGCATATTTAGGCTTATTAATACGATTCAAATAATGAGGGTATCTTGAGGAATCTTTAAAATTAGATTTGTTTGGATTTGAAAATGTTCAATTCTAATCAATTACTTGAAGTCTACTCACCTTGAAATGAACTTTATTCATGCTAAATCAAAATGAATCAAGTCATCTCAAGATTATGCCAATATTAAAATATAAATATAAGTGCATATATAAATTATTTTTCTATATTTTATTATTTTATTATATATGCATCTTGGAATATATATTTAAATTTCTTTTAACCCACTTATGGGGTGATTTATTATTGTAGATAAGATTCATGCCTAGGATATTAACAATAACTTCAAATAATCTATACTAACATGATTCCTTGTTTGTAGGTTGTGCTAAAATCTATCTTAGAAATAAAAAAATGACCCAAGTGTTTTTTTTTTTTTGGTTCAAAATAGGTTCTAAATTATATTAAATCCAACCTTTTATAACATGACTTAAGATTTATTAGAATGAATTTGAGATCATCTCGAGTAGAAGCCAAATCATATAAAGATGTGATGCTTCATAGCCCTATGTACCCACATCTTATTTTGCAAACTTTCAAAAAAACATTTCTAGCTCTGGGATAATACTTTAACTTTTTAATTGCCTAGGATAATACAAGGTGCCAACCAAAAAGGTGCTTGACAATAAAGTAGAATAAAGAGAGTTTTTTAAGGAATTATATGAATTTCAAGCTTAGGATAATACTTTAACTTCTTAATTTCTTTACTTAGCCACAAGTGATGAGGTTGTCTATTTGTCATAGTTATTCAGACCAAGGGAGACCAAGATTTTCAATGGTAGAAAACTTCTTAATTGCTTTAAAGGTTGGAAGGTATAAGAAATATTAACTATATAGTGTATGAGCCTCAAGAGATGAGGTTGTCTATTTGTCATAGTTATTTCTAGCTGTGGGAGACCAAGATTTTCAATGGTAGATTTTTTTCAGCATGACTTGGATGAAGTCATGATCAAAGAAGATTTTGAAGAACATGGAAAAATAGAAAATAGATCAAAAAACTAAGACCTGAATTGTCCGAGTTTCAAGCTTCACATTTGGAGGGATCGAAACATTTATAAAACTAAACTTCTATTCAAAGAAAAATGGTTGGCAAAAACATTGCATATGGGAATGAGAAGGATTGAACCCTTAGTGGTGGCAAACTCTTATATGTGACTTAAATCAGATTCAAGTGGAATGTAATATATATTTGATGTGAGAAATTGTACATGCCTCGAATAACCTTTGTTAGGTTCTTGGCATTTTTGAACTTACTGAACATTGAACTAAATCAACTAGTGCTTGTTTTTCCCATGAGAATGCAAATTGAGAAAATTTATGTGTTACCCTGCAAACACCTTTCAAATATTGGAGACTTAAGAAAATAACTAGTATAATCATTGCAAAGTTAGGCAAAATTTATATGCAATGACTAGAATTTGCATGCCTTTCTTGGCTATAGAAGGGTTCACATGATGTCACACCTTGCTACGATATGCTACAACTAATAGAAACAGGAAATAATAGAGATGGTTAAATCAAGATGACTGAATTCTTCTCAAACATAGATTCTGAAAAAATTTTTGCTACAAAATCGAATAGGACATACAGTCAATCGTCTAAATTCACCCAACAGTAAAAATGAACATTATTCATAAAACATTATCTACCAAAAATCAACCATTTATCATAAGCATGGGTAATTTAAAGTAAATCTTTTAATATTAAACTATAGAGCATTTAAAGCATCAAATTTGTAACAATAAATATAAAATATATTGAAACTTATGTCAAAGCTTTATTTACAAAGGCTTTCAAAAAATTACTCAATCTTATTCTTTCTTTTTCCTGTCAAAATAATTTTATTCATCTAATAAGTCATAAGGCTAAGCAAAATAAGTAAGTTTAATACATAATTCAAATATTGAAGAGTAGAAATTAATATGTATGTCAATTGAAAGTACATAAAATAGAACTGTAGACTTATGCTGCTACAATGCATATGATGTAAATTGAGGATATTAATTAAGAGTTTTGATTTATGAATTTATGATTTAATTATTAATTATTGACTTCAATTAATATGTACTCATAATTATGATTAATTTATATTTTATAATATAATATGAAATAAGTTGTTTTTCCTTCCTTGGTGGCATTATACATGACATTCAATTGAGTAATACAAAGGCACCTTGGGACCTATTTAAAAGAAAATATTATGTAAAAAAATAATGTTTAGATCCTTGGTATTTATTTAAGAACTTTTAGTTTGCATGAAACTTTTAGATCCTTATGTAATGCCAATTGAATTTAGAATAATTATTTTGATTTTCTGCATAAGTTTTATGATTGATTGCCAACCTACCATTAAACTTCAACCTTTCTTATTCAAACATATGCTTGTGCTTATTCAACCATCAAGAACTTCTGTTTACTTCTATGAGTATTGTTTAGCACTTAACATAGCTATTGTGCAAGTTCTTTTTTTTTATGAATTTTATTTCATATACAATTTTTTTGTCCTTTCTAGGGATCCGCTTATAACAAATGTGATGTGGAGAAACGTAGTATTATAGGTATGGGATTTTGATTTTCACTAAAATGTTCGTTAACATGTTCGCAATGATCGTTCTTTTTTTTGATATTCATTAGAGCCATTTATGGAGTTATTCTATAACCGTAGGGTTTACCAAGTGACTATGCTTCTTGTTCTTCACTTTGGTGGAAAGAGTCTTCTTAGTTTGACCGATGAAATGCAAGATCGTACAATAAAGTTAAAACACTTTCATATTTAATACTTTTGTCTTACGCGTAAGTCCAACCGATTTAAGCTTCCAATGTTTGTCAAATTGCACGAATCAATTATATGAACCAATTGTTTTTTTTCCATCTTTTAAGTGATTTTGTTGACTTTTTATTAATTTGCATCATCTTTAATTTTTCTTTAATTTATGATAGTTTATAATCCCATTCATGCTAGTTTTTGTATATATATATTATTTAACTGGTGAAGATAAAACAAGTTTCCTTCAAATTTTTAATGAGTTCAATGCTCAAAAATTGATATGTTCCTAATTCTTGATTGAGTCTGTTTGGGGAGAATGGTTCTGGTTCTGTGCCAATTATGGTCCAGTTAGGCTTGAGTTTGGTTCAGTGAGTTGACTCACTGAGTGGCCTGAACTCGGCTGAGTTACTGATAATTGGGGAAGGTTTATCGGGTGCTTTCTGAACCGTTGGATTAGTGCCTTTATTCTTGGCCGTTGGATCTAATCACTTGGATTGAGTTTCTCTTGAGCTGAGTCTTGAACCGTCGGATGGATTGGTTTCTTATCTGCCCTTGGATGTGTGTCTTTGATCAAGCATTTCTTGGTTCCTAAGGAAGGGATTACACACGCCTATGAGCTTGATCCTGCTAATTTTGTGTTCCTTGGAATTGAATCTAAGCCCCTTGCTTTGGGTTAAGGTGGCTGTTTCTGGGCCGTGGGATGAATCTTCTGAGGGGAGCTTGCTTTAACCTTTACTTTGATTCAATTCTTTTGACTGTTCGAGTCGTCAAACCACTCCAGAGAGGGAAGAGGGGGAGCGGCTGGGATCAGAGGAGAAACATTGGTTCTCCGATGAAGAACGGCTGTTTTTGATGAGGAAAATCAGGAGGGAAGATGCACAGGAGAAGGAGAAGAAGAGGAAGACTGAAGAAGATAAGTTTCTTTCTAAAAATCTTGATTACCTTCTCTTTTTCTTTTCTCCTCTATTTATACTATCTATCTAACCTAGATCTATGCTTTCTCTTCAATGAGTAACTACTTTCTGTTACAATGGATCGTTTATTCACTATGTCTTACTTCTGTCTCTCTGGAATGTTAGTTGGTTACAGTTGTTAGTCGATCTTCTTGATTTCTTGATATATTCTGTTGTCTCATCCATTCTATTACAAAAAATAGAAAACTATTATTTTGTTAGTTTATTTCTTGATTCTGGATTTCTGATCTACATTCTGTTATTGATACTACTGCAGGTTTTGTTTTTAATGATCTGGAACTATCTGTCCTTCTGTGGTGTTACTTAGGGATTATTATGTTGTTGCAGCTGTTATCATTCTAGCTGATCTTTGGTTCAAGTGTTATTCTGGACATGTTGTATTTGTACTATGTAATATTTGTTTTTATTTTATGCTCTCTGTTGTTGTAAATGTTGTTATATTTGTCTTGTATAATTATAATCTTTACTCTCTCTGGTCCGAGCATGTAACTTACTCTCTATTGATGTTATATTTTGGGTCTATTTGTGAAGTCCTTTAGCCAACTTGGCCTTCGCCTATCCCTTTTGTTTCTGTTGTTGATTTGGGGATATGGACTCATATCATTACTCCCCTCCCCCACATTGACCTTGCCCTCAAGGTCACCATTATGACTTGCCCTTTTATGATTGCTGAATTCCTACCTTAGGATCATCATTTGATAGCAATCCGTTCCCCTGGACTTCTCTGTCTGGTTGTACCATGGTCTTCTGTTCTACTGATGTAGCTGTAGGTTCCTGTCCCTTGTTGAAGTACTACTTCTACTTCTATATTACCCTTGTAATGTGGCAGTATTGTTGACTGTATTCTATGGGAATTCTTTGTGGCCCTTTATTTGAGATTAGTAAGCTTGTTGTGCCCCAAACTTCTACTTATAACGGCATTTCTTCTTTGCACTATGCCCTATGGTATTTTATATATTTGGGCTATATCTGAATTATAATTCTAAGCTAAGTCAGTGGTTAGAACTTATTTAGAATGCTTATATAATTATACAACCTCTATGTCATCCGTCAACGGATTGAATGGCTGATAGTTTAAGCTTGTTTCTAATACTTCTTCTTGTATCCACTATCTTTCTGGTTGAGTATCTTATTGTAGTTGATACTCTTGGTCTTCATTGACCATCATGAAGGCACACAATTTGGCTTGACATATATGTCCTCTATATTTTTCTCACAATTGAAATACAATCCTTTCTTTCTTCTTTCTTCCATTTGTGTAGGTGTCAGCCTCTGAATTGCTATTGGCTATTTATTTTGATTGTTGCTGTGTTGATTGGTGTTTGTGGGAGTAGGCAGTATGGGTTGTTGCTGTAATTGAGGTTGTTTTACTGCTGGAGATTGGCTGATCTTGTAGTTTCTGGTCATGTGAATGTCATCAGCTAGCCTATCTTCCATTAGTTTGGCCAATTGAAATGCTTGCTGGAATCAATGTAATGCTTACTTTCTCTTGATATCATGTTTAAGCCCTGATTCAAAATAGCTTTGTAAAAATTCAGGTGGAATGCCTAAAATTTGATTAGCTAGTTCTTCAAAATCATTGTAGAAGTTCTAAACTGTTGTTGTCTACTGTAATTTAGTTAATTCTCCTCTCAAATCTCAGATAGAGAGGACCAAATCTCGAATAACTGTTCTTTAAATTGTGTCCATGAATGCATTATTTAATTGCATATATTGATACCTAAGTGCGTGTCTATCCATCCATGTAAACTGAGGTAATTATGAACTTCTGTTCTTCTGATAAATTATAATATTGAAAGTACTGTTCTGCTTTGAACAGCCATCCTTTAGGATTGTCTCCATTAAACCTTGGCATATTTACTTTAACAGGTCTAATGTTTTGCTGTGTTTGTGGTCTATTTGGAGGATAACATTCTGTATGAGATGATGTACATACCTGGGATTGGATTTGTTGCTGCTGTTGAGAGTTTTTCTCCAATTTTTCTTCTATAGAAGATAGTCTTCTTGAAACTTCATTTAATATCATATAGATTGAGGACATTTGCTCATCTATTTTGTTTAGCCTTGTCACACATTCTTCTAGTATTTTTGATGTGTGTCTTGTTCCTTCTGTCATTTCTATATGATGTCTCTCAACAAGAGCACCAATGATATGTTTCTAATTATTGATTGAGTTCTGCCGAGAATGGTTGTGCCAATTATGGTCCGGCTTGAGTTTGGTCGAGTGAGTCTGAAACTACCGAAGTTACCGATAATTGGGGAAGGTTTATCTGCTTTCAAATCGCTGGATTAGCGCCTTTGTTCTCCTGGATCTAATTGGATTGAGTTTCTCTTGAGTGAGTCTTGAACCATCGATGGATTGGTTTATCCGCCTTTGGATGTGTGTCTTGATCGTTCTTGGTTCCTAAGGAAGTTAGTGGATTACACACGCCTTGATGGCCTTGATCCCGCGCCTAATTTTGTGTTCCTTGAATTGAATCGAGCCCTTACTGGTGGGTGGTCGCTTCGTGGGATGAATCTTCTGAGGGGAGCTTGCTTTAACCTTTACTTTGATTCATTTCTTTCGACTGTTTGAGTCGTCGAAGCACTCCAGAGAGGGAAGAGGGGGAGTGGCTAGGATCGGAGGAGAAACTTTGGTTCTCCGATGAAGAACGGTGGTTTCCGGTGAGGAAAATCAGGAGGGAAGATGCGCAGGAGAAGGAGAAGAAGAGAAAGACTGAAGAAGATAAGTTTCTTTCTAAAAATCTTGATTACCTTCTCTTTTTCTTTTCTCCTCTATTTGTACTATCTATCTAACCTAGATCTATGCTTTCTCTTCAATGAGTAACTACTTTCTGTTACAATGGATCATTTATTCACTATGTCTTACTTCTATCTCTCTGGAATGTTAGTTGGTTATAGTTGTTAGTCGATCTTCTTGATTTCTTGATATATTCTATTGTCACATCCATTCTGTTACAAAATAACAAAAAACTGTTATTTTGTTAGTTTATTTCTTGATTCTGGATTTCTGATCTACATTCTATTATTGATACTGCTGCAGGTTTTGTTTTTAATGATCTGGAACTATCTGTCCTTCTGTGGTATTACTTAGGGATTATTATGCTATTGCAGCTATTATCATTCTAGCTGATCTTTGGTTCAAGTGTTATTCTGGACATGTTGTATTTGTACTCTGTAATATTTGTTTTTATTTTATGCTCTCTGTTGTTATAAAAGCTGTTATATTTGCCTTGTATAATTGTAATCTTTACTCTCTCTGTCTGAGCATGTAACTTACTCTCTGTTGATGTTATATTTTGGGTCTATTTATGAAGTCCTTTAGCCAACTTGGCCTTCTTCTATCCCTTTTGTTTCTGTTGTTGATTTGGGGATATGGACTCATATCAGAAACCGGATGAGATCAATATCTTCAAGGGAGTTGTAAAAAAGCTTTTATGGGAATATAAGGGGCGACATTTGTTCTTGTAATGTCCATATTTCCATTGAATTCTCATTAAATAGTCTCTATTGAGATTTTTAAAAAATTATTTGTTATTGCGATAATGATCATTGAATTGCTAGGAAGTTCACTTCAACCGTGAGGCTGGAAGTTATGGTTGGCTTCTATTGCAATATCTTTAGTAAGGATCGATGAAATCATAAAAGTAGAATCTTGCTTGCTTTGAATAAAAGCCTCTACTTCCACATTATGCTTAATCATTGCATTACCATACAATGAAGAAACTGTGTTGGTTATGTGATTTGCTTTTAGTTGTTATATTCCCAGTACCTGAGATTCCTCTTAAGGATATTTTCCTAAAGTTTTTCAGAAGAGGAAGGAATGAACCTCTAGGTTTGATTTCTCATCCATTCTTTCAGCTTAGGGTTTGGGATCAAATATATATTTTTAATTTCTATTTTTTATTTTTATTTATTTTATTTTTATGTTTATTTAAAATCAAACATATTTAGATGTGATGGTCATTTTTGAAGCACTCAAAATATTCAAAAATTATTTTGAATATTTTTAAAAATAATATTATTTATTTAAAAAAAATACATCAAAAATAACATTAAAAAAACACAAAAAAAAATTGATCTCAAATAAGCCCTTAATAATTGTGTGAAGTTCTAGTTCTCTGTCACTTATCTCACTTGGTTTTTCTACGTGTGATGAAACTTGTAGATCGAAGAAATCTAACGACATCTAATATAATGTGCAAGTGTCTATCGAACCTTTAGTTGCATATTTGGTAGTCCATATCTTGTCCAATTATGGTTATAAGCGGTTATAAATGAGTTGTATCAACCTTGTAATATGCTTCGCTAACTATATTTTGATCCAAGACAACATTTAAGTTAATTATAAGGGTGGTTTAAGTGAACTATCTTGAGTGCTCTATAATGAGGTCATGAATCATAGCACCCATTTTAAAGCATAATATTTGTAAGGTTGTTTGTAACAAAAAAATTTTGTTAGTTTAAAGTTTAAATAGTATATTTGATGTGAACTTGCCATTGCAATTAAAGGGGATGTGAAGCCTTTTGGTTCCCAAAATTCTTACTAGAAATCATAGAAAGGCTCTCTAGCCATAATAATTGCAAGAATGGAGATTCCTTTTATGAAGAATATATTTGAATATTATGTTTATTAAGCTCGTGAGGTGTTGATGATCATATTAACAAATTGTCAATGTTGAAGGTGATAATTAGCACTTAATGAGTTGGAGGAAATATAAAGTCTCTCCCTAGACTTAAATCACCTACACATTTGTCTCAAAGCTTCCCTTGTCTTACCATGAGTTTTGTTAGAATGATGCCTTTCATACAAAGAGTTTGCTTCATAATGGGGTCATTGTTTTTCTATAATTAGTGTCTTATTTAGTTGCCTTAGATTCGGCGTAGAGTCCTTCAACTTGCTAGCATGGATGAGTTCTTCAATGAGATTCTAGAGTAACTTTCACTTTTCGTATCATGGCACCATAGATTGTGCATTGAGCATATCAATGATGGATGCTTAAAGTATTCTTTTTTTTTTGTGAATGATGGCATTCATTTCTTCCTTGAAACTCACATATACGATGAGATGGTTGAAAAATCATCCTATCCCACTTAGAGTGGTTATAAAACATCTCAGGTAATTTGATTTTTTAGTATATTAGTTATGGTAGTGATGACTTGGCTTATATTGAGCATCTTAAGGATGTTGGAGATCCTCAAACTTTTAGATATGTGTCTCTTAGGATGAGAACACCTTATTATACTTCTACACATTGATGTGGTTATTAATGAGCTCCAATAGCAACTAATGTCTTAAGTGACATCTTGCTCAATGCGTAATAGAATCGACCTTTCAAATAGATATTAAGCATTGCATATGTGACAAACTTGAAAATTTAAACATTTCATTATTTTGAAGTAAGTGATAAAATATCTAAGCGTCTAAATGAGTCTTGTCTAATTTTCAATAGATCTTATGAGTTTTTTAAGCAAATTATATACACACTTGAGATTCTGCAAGCATTGGATTTTAACATCTTAACTTCAATCACCATGTCAAAAATAAAATAAAAAATTATAGTTTGAGCTTAATTAATTTCTTTTGGGTGTCAAGATAGACACTTAGGTGCAAGAACTTATCATCAGATTGTGTGATTTACTTGGTGTTAAATAGTTTTAGACTCACTCTGCCTTTATGCGATGCTTAGTAAATTAGTAAAAAAATTATATTTTTCATCAAATCTCTCTATATATTTATACCAACAAAAATTTTAGAATTAGCATAATGAATTTCTCAAAATGTTTTAAAATAGTGTGAACAAATAAGTATTAAAATATCTCCTATCAATTATGTTAATTATTATTATTTTTTATTATTAATTTTATATCATTATACAATAAGTATATTGATTATTATTATTATTGGTATCATAATTTTTTGTTATTTACATGATATACAAGCTTCACTTGATTACTTATTTGCTTCTATAACACATAATGACATATGACTTATAATATAAACATGAACTTTCATCCATCTTTAATTTTAATTAAACTATTCTATTGATGGCATGCCAAGCATAAATATTCATTGACTTGTTCCACTAATATAAGTTTAAAGTATACATATTACCTTTCTTATTTGTGGACTGAGTTTAATGGTAGGCCAATATAATCTACTAGGCTTTATGTCACCCTTCTAGATATACTTGTGCATTTTATTTCAAGGAAGGGTAAGGAGCTTAATGAATTGAATCTAAGCTCTTATATGTTTTATTCTATATTAATATTTTGGGGATGAAATGCACTTTTTATAAACATAATTATTATGATTGATTTGATGAGAAATACTAATCCAAGATCATGGTAGTTATAAATGATTCTTTTGATATAAGTAATATAATCATGCCATTAAAAGTTCATGTGTCTTCTAATTCTACTTTATCACATATCCACCTTCTAATTGATATTGATGGCTATATGTACTTATTAATGGAACTAATAACTCTTTATTGATAGTTCATGTCTTTTGAGCGGGATTAGTGTATGATTGATGAAAATCTAATTTTGATTGAATTGTATTAAATTAACATTCTCATCATTAATTTCACTCTAGCTTGATGTAGTTCAGTGCAATATATAGCTTAAATTAGTTTGAGGCATGATAATAAAAATTGTATTTTATTAATGGATTTGAAGTTTAAAATTTAAATAGAGCCATATGTTAAAAATTTTAAATAGAGCATACAGATTATCATTTTAGCTTTTGCATTGATGTGTACTAATATATTGATATGATATTTCTTACATAATAAAAATACTTCTATATATTATAAGTATATTTAAAGTGATTAGGTGATGGTGTTGGAATGGTTATAATATGGCACAATAAGAGTTAGATATTGCTAATAGTCAAAGCTTTAGATAGGTCATGTCATAAAGTGAATCATAAATTAATATAACATAAATAATAAAATATGATTGCATAGAATAGTGTTAATGTTATGACCTAATTCCATGATATAATTTACAAGCTTCATAATATAACTAATGGGTGATGATTAGAGTGAGATTATTATTAGTAAAGAAGAGAAAGTAAATAAAGAACTAAATAGTGGTTTTTGAGTCTATCCTTTATCTCTTAACAATTTGATGTATAATTTTGGTGTATTAGGGTTTAGGGTTTAGGAAAAGAATATTTAAATGTATATTAATGATCTAGTATGTGTTAATTGCTTTTGATATTAATTAAAAGTTTTATAATCTATTTTGATAAATTTAGTTAAGTATGTTTTCATATGATTGATTGTGTTGAATTTATCATATTGGAAGAAAAATTTAATACGCCATAACCTAGATGTGATGCCAAATGATTTTGCTTTCCTTTGTCTTGAGCTTGATCATGATGGGTCAAATTAGGGTATGATTAGAATTAACATAAGAAAACTTAGATCTAAAAGTTATGATGAATTATAATTAGATTTTAAAATAAATTTAAAATAATATTAAAGTTGGATATGTTTATTACAAAGTTAAAATTTGATATAATTTGGGGTATCTAATCTAGTTAAGATGAGAAGTGAGCTATGCATAACATTATTATTTAATAATTCAACTAAAAAAAAGGTAAATCTATGCCTTTATAGATAATCATGCATAAAAAGACACTAGATAGAATGTATGGTCAAACTACTATTAAGTGTTGACCTCACTTTTGGAGTGAGGACTCATCCTTCCCATCTTAGGAACCTTCTAGGCACTTAGATTCTCCTATTCATAGGATACTTCTAGTGACTAAAGAAACACTAACCCCAAGCCTAGAGACTTAGGAAGGCATGCCCTAAGCTTAGGATATGCCTTAGGACAAATAGGTCTTACCTATCCTATGGCATAAACCAACCCATGCTTGTCCACTCATCCAAAGCCAACCTCAAGCCAACACAACCAACTTGTTATGTTTTATTTCGAATGCTTCGGGTGGACACCACTCAGATCTTAAGGGGTACTTATTGAAGTGATCGAGTACGACATTGAGCTATGATTTACTATCTTAAAAGATGAAAATGATATCCTACAATGAACCTAATCACCTAATAAGGACTCCTATGACATGATGGGTCTTCACATGTACCAAGGATTTTTTCCATACTTTACATGAAGAAGTAAAGCAAGGTTTATTTTATGTCGGGTTCTTTAGTTCCCTATGGAGGCAAGCCTCCATAGTTAATTATATCTTAAGAAATGAGAGTCTCCTAAGAATACTCTTGATTAAAGTAGTCAATAATTATCTCTAAAGATTTCAAGATTAAGGCTATCAATAAATTAGTTATTTCAGAAATCAAGTGGAAACGTTCAATTGGAAGACTTATTTTTAGAATCAAAAGGAAAATAAGTAGGAAATGCTCATGATACTAGGAAGCCTAGTGAGCATTCCAACTTATCCATTGGTGAGATTTTATATGTCTGAAAGTGAGAGGATTTATTTTGTTTGAGTTAAAATTTTATTAGATTGCTAGGGCTTATAATCCATCAATACAAGATTATGAAAATGCCTAAGAGGTGAGGATTTATGCTTGTATCCCGAAAGAAATATGTAGCCTCGGATCTTAAATCTAGGAAGCTTTAGCATAAGCTAGAAGCATGACCTAAATCTAAGCTGAAAGGAAACATAATGGTTTATCTCGATAAGAGAGGATATACCGTCCGATGCTTATGGACTTACAACCGCCTGGAGTGATCGCCAGCTAACATATCCTATGATTCAAAACTATGTAGGATGATCTTATGTAATTGCAAGATGGCTTAAGATGCTTTTTAATTTGAAAGAGACTAGAGTTCTAAACTCACTCCCTAAGAGACTAGATCATGATTGATATGAGTATATGACTTTGTCTAAATGAAAAATCTTTTCAAATTTTATATTATTTTTGACACAATATTTTGGACAAAGGCTTGTGATATTTTATGCCTAAATGCATGATGAAATTTGGCTGTTGGCCATATCAAAAGTGAAAGAGGGTGAAAATTCATCATAAGGGGTTGCTCTCATAGGTCAAGTGGTCCCTAAAATGCTAAAATGGAGGCCCTCATTTTTACAAGAGTGATATAATATGATATGCATAATGTTAGACATACAACATACAACTGAGGGGTTGTTAAATCTTTTAGTTATCTTGATTATAGCCTAAGCTTTAAAATGAGGTTGAAAGTTATTTAAAATTTGGTTATGAGTTGCTAATTGGGTAGAAAAAAAATAGTTTTTCCCTAAGAGTCTACCGCATCTAGGCCACACATTAAAACATCAATCACTAAGAAACTATGTAAATCATGCTGTTCTAGTGTGCAAATTAAACACATCAACAATCATTTTATAGACTACCATGAAAGAATAAGAGGCTGATGTGGTCAATTACTGCCGTACACCCCGAAAAAGAGAAATAGTTGGGTAGCCGAGTTCTGCCCTTATACAACCTAGAATTACAAAATAATATTACAATTTATATTAAACTAGATGTTATGGGTGTCTTCATTTTTCATTTCTTCATCCTATTTGTTTTCTTTGATTTGATTTGCTCTAATGCATCACAAGGCACCCTAGGACTAAGCCTTCTAGCCACTACTCATCCTAATCCTCATAGCACTAATCCTAATTTCTATTAAAAAATTATATTTTATGGGAAAAGTAAATATAACTACACCTACAAAATAGATATTAGCTAAACATACATACAAACTAATGTAGTTATATTTTATAATTTAAACTTATCACCCTCCACATGGATAATTAAGCCCACTTATCCTAATATGGATCATGTTTAGGGGCATAAGCAACCTGAAAGAAGAAGCATTTATATTTATTTTTAGTAGCCTCTAAAGTACAATATACTGTAGAAAATAATATTAGGCTACCAATGACCTAACACCTAGTCTATGATCCATATTATTACCATCCAATATAAACATTACATCATAAAATAAAACACATCATTATTACATACACCGTCCTAACCTAAAGCTAGAAATGATGACTTAGCATTCTAATGTGAGTGCTCAAGCTTTATGTGGTATGTCTTAGCTAGGTTTTTGGATTATAATTTTCTAACTTTTGAAATTGTTTAAGTTAACATGAGGATAGTTTCATTTTAAGTTGTTTAGGAGTTTAGTGAGTTTTAATTTGAATTTCGTTTATTTCATTTTTATTTCTGATTTAATTTCTTTTAGTGAATGATTTACTAAATGTTTTATCAATCCTAAGTTTAGGCTAATCTTAAAGATTCTATTCAACATGAAAGGCCTCTTAAGATTAATGTGATTGAATTACCATCACATAGAATATGTTGAACCATTCCTTTTCACCACCCATAACATGCATATGATTTAACACTTAGTATACCTATACATGAAACATATTTTGGCATACTTAAATGATTGTGGATGCATATGTTTTTAATAGAAAGGCTTTCATTCTCTAATTAAATACACATACACATGTATGAAAGATGTAAGTAAGTATGTGCCATTGTTTAAACCAGAGAAGTGAGATAATCAAATGACCTCCTTAGGGCTACTTAAAGCAACGTATTTCTGGAATGTCTAGATTATATACTTGCTATTATATATATATATATATATATATATATATATATGAATGTATATACAATTATTAGATGAAAATATTTACCTCACTTTTGGAGTGAGGATTCAATCTCCTCTTCTAAGATTTAGAGTCTTCTAGACACTAGATTCTCCTTAGTCATAAGATACTTCTAGCAATTTAGTGAACACTTAACCTAAGCCTAGAGACTTAGAAGGGTTGATCATAAGATTAGGCTATGCCTTAGGACTTAGGGAGATTTACCTACCCTATATCCTAAACCCAATCTATGCCTACCTCTGTGTCCTAAACCAAACCTCAAATTCAATTCATCCAAATTCACATACCAATTCCAAACCAAATGATTGAAATCTATAAACTAAATTCAAATCAAATTGAAACCTATCCTAAGCCATATAATTCAATTCTATGGACTTAGCCAAGACAAATCCAAACCAAACCAAACTCAATTAATTTTTTTCAAAGTCAATTCAACTCTCCAATCAAACCATACCAAATATATAATCAAATCAACCAAACCAAACTTATTCTAAGCCATATGATGTGATCCTATGGACTTAGCCAAAATTATCTCCAATTCAAATTGATTTCAATTGATTTTCTCATGAATAAATTATTTCTTCAATTATCTTCCCAAATATGAATGAAACCTACATTCAAATGTTCTAAACCAAAATCCAAACCAAATTCAAACAGATCCTAAGCCATATGATTTGATTCTATGGACTTAGCCAAAATCTCCTTCAATTCAAATTGATTTCAATTAATTTTCTCATGAATCAATTATTTATTCAATCATCTTCCCAAATATAAATGAAACCTACATTCACATGTCCAAAATTTTAAACCACCCTAGCCTATCATATAAGCCATATAATTCAATCCCATGGACTTAGCCGAAATTCCATTCAAACTAAATCAAATTCAATTGATTTTCTCATGAGTCAACTATTTCTTCAATCATCTTCCCAAATATAAATAAAATCTATATTCACATATCCTAAACCAAATACACAATCAAATCAACCAAAATCTAAATCAAATTCAAACATATCCTAAGCCATATGATTTGATCCTATGGACTTAACCAAAATCCCCTTCAATTCAAATCAATTTCAATTTATTTTCTCATGATTCAACTATTTCTTCAATTAACTTCCCAAAAATAAATGAAACCTACATTCACATGTCCTAAACCAAAATCCAAACCAAGCCAGACCTATCCAAAGCCATATAATTCAATCCCATGGACTTAGGCAAAATTCCATTCAAACAAAATCAAATTCAATTAATTTTCTCATGAATCAGTTATTTCTTCAATCATCATCCCAAATATAAATGAAATATACAATCATCAAGCCAAAATCAAGTCAATCAAATCAAACCGAGCCTAACCCATTTGACTTGAAATATTCAAATGAACCAAAACCCATTAGAACCCAAATCAATTGCAATCAAAGCTATAAACCAATCTTAAATCCATATATAAATCCAACAAAACTCAATTCAATTTAAAGTTGACTCAACTAAACCCAATTGGTCCACTTGACCCAAAGTGACCAATTCGACCTATTTGAACCAAATTCTAATACTACCAAAATTGGATTGAACCAAACCTACCAAAACCTCCTGTGATGATCATCAATCATCCTTGATTGACAAATTATCATCAATTGGGTCAAACTAAGTCAACTTGGTCATTTGACCAAGTCAACCCACTTAACCTACATGAGCCAAACTAGCCAAATCTCAACCCAAGTCAATTTAATTGAAACCATTGATTCAAACTAACCTATGATCAATGATTGAACATGAATTGACCATCAATTGAACCAACCTTAACCCAATTGGCCCTTTGACCCAAGTTGACCCAATTTGACTTAAAAGATAAAATTGGGTTAAATCATGATCTAACCCAAATTGATTGCAACCAATGGCTCAAATTCATTCCAAATAAATTATTGAACTTGACCAAAGTTATAATTAAACCCAACTGACCCATTTAGTCCAATTTGACCTAAAGGTTAAAATTGGCCTAAATCCAAATCAAATCCAAATTAGTTCAAACCAAAGCTTGCAATCTTCTCTAATTAACTAATTGAATATGAATCAACCCCTAACCCAAGCAAATGAGCCAAAATCAAATCCAAGCCAAATTGACTCAAACCAATTGAACCAAAACATCCCAAATACTCATTTGAACATAGTTCAACCTTTGATTTATCCCAATTTGACCAATTGGTCAACCTAACCCTATAAGGGTCAAATTAAGCCAAACCCACTTAAACCAAGCCCAAACCCAATGGGACCTGATCCAACCCATCATAAACTCACCTTAGGTTAGCCCCAAACTAGGCCAACCCGAATTGAGTCCAATTCAAAGCCTTACCCATTAGATTTTCCTCCTCACATGGGATCAAACCTAAAATTGGCTAGTCAACTCCCCTCCTCCCCATGTGGCAACCATCTAAGACACAAATGAGGATCTGACCAGGCCACCTAACCTGACCTAAGTGAGCTAGGTTGTCCATGGACTAAGGGGAGGTGAGTTAATTCACCTCCCCGCACTAGTCAAAAACCAATGGATCCCAACCTTGAGGCAGCTGCCTTGAGCCACCGACCAAACTGAGCCACATGGAGTTAACATTGACCTTTCCGGTGCCCTAATGATGACTGACCAACCAAAAATAGGGATTGAATCCTGTCCATCCGATTGAATGAATGGAAAGGCGGGGAGGGGGGGGCAATATACCCCCTCATTTCGATCCAAAATGACACCATTCGCACTCAGAGAACTTCTAGAGATTGTTTTAAAATCCCCAGAGCTCTCCTCAAGCACCCCAAGCCATCCTAACATCAGAGCTCACTATTCCAAAATAGGACAACCCCATTTTATCCAACTCTCCTGATTCTCCACCAAACTCAAATTCCCTTCACACACACGCCTTCCCCGGCCTCCGTCGAGCAAGAACGAATCACCTCCCGAGCCCTCCGACCATCGGAGATGCGAGTTTGATCAACATCGGCTTGCACAGTGATGATTTGTGGCTTCCAAACTAATGACAAGGAATTAAGATCTGTGTTGCTCAATAGTGCCTTGTGCCTACTAGACGAAGCTACCTCAAGTGTTGCGCCACCGGTCTTGAGCTCCGATGAGGTAATTCTATTAAACCAAGCTTATGGTGAAAAATTTTTGGGTCTTTTTGAAGAAACATTATATGTCGCAAATCCAACTGGTAGATCCCTTTGGATCTACCTCGTGATGGTGTGGGTTGAATCCCGAATCGATCCGAGCATGGGTGAGCTCAAATCGAGCGACGGAAGGCAGACGATGTTCATTTCTCGCCACTCAGGAGACGATGGATCATGCATCATCTGTTATGCATGATCAAAATGGATGGTCGTGATTATTCGCTAAATAAAATCCAATTTAATCCTATTAAAATCGTGGGGTTAATCTTGGCCATCCGATCTTAGATCGGATGACAGATAAGAAAGACGTCCTCTGTCGCCACAAAGGCAACGCATCGGATAGCTTTAAGTAAACAATCCTACGACGCCACATGGAAAGTGCGCCATATTAGTGGCCCGCATGGCACCGATGAGATTAGGCTTAATTAATTAGTTTTAATGGTTGAATCTTTGAAAATTCATAAGAAATTGAAAAAAATCCAAAAATACAAATAAATACTTATTTAAAAGGTATTTTAAAGGACAATTATTTAAAATTAATTTCAATTAATTAGCTTAATTACCCCTTAATTACTTGAGTAATTGATCACAAACTTTGTGTGTAAGTTTAATAGGATGACCTCTGCCTCCCATAATTTTTTTGGGATTTATTGCTTGGTTAATTAGGAGAATTGACTATTTATGCCCAAATCCCTCTCTTAATTATGTTAATTGATTGATTAACCTCCAAAATAGTAAAAATTAATTAATTAAGTACAATAATCACTATCAAATAGTGAATGGACAAGGGGAATGGGTTAGGACCTCCTTCCTAACATCTTTTCTTAAGCCCATTTCTCTTTAAAGGAAAATCAATTAAAATGACATTAATTAAGAGATTAATTAGTTAATTAAGTGGCTTAATTAATCAAATCAATATACCCCCTCATTTCAATTCAAAATGACACCATTCGCACTCAGAGCACTTCTAGAGATTGTTTCAAAATCCCCAGAGCTCTCCTCAAGCACCCCAAGCCATCCTAACATCAGAGCTCCCTATTCCAAAATAGGACAACCCCATTTTTTATCCAACTCTCCTGATTCTCCACCAAACTCAAATTCCCTTCACACACTTTCGCCTCCGCCGGTCAATCACCTCCAGCCCTCCACCCAGGTGTGAGATCAACATCGGCTTGCACAGTGATGATTTGTGGCTTCCGAACAAATGACAAGGAATTAAGATCTGTGCTATTCAATAGGGCCTTGTGCCTACTAGACGAAGCTACCTCAAGCATTGCGCCACCGATCTTGAGCTCCGGCAAGGTAATTCTATTAAACCAAGCTTATGGTGAAAATTTTTTGGGTCTTTTTGAAGAAACATTATATGTCACGCAAATCCAACCGGTAGATCCCTTTGGATCTACCTCGTGATGGTGTGGTTGAATCAATCGCACGCGGGTGAGCTCCAATCGGCGAAAGGACGATGTTCATTTCTCGCCACTCAGGAGACGATGGATCATGCATCATCTGTTATGCATGATCAAAATGGACGATCGTGATTATTCGCTAAATAAAATCCAATTTAATCTTATTAAAATTGCGGGGTTAATCCTGGCCATCTGATCTTAGATCGGATGGCAGATAAGAAAGCACGTCCACCGCCGCCACAAAGGCGACGCGTCGGATAGCTTTAAGTAAACAATCCTGCAACGCCACATGGAAAGTGTGCCATATCAGTGGCCTGCGTAGCGCCGACGAGATTAAGCTTAATTAATTAGTTTTAATGGCTGAATCTTTGAAAATTCATAAGAAATTTAAAAAAAATCTAAAAAATACAAATAAATACTTATTTAAAAGGTATTTTAGAGGACAATTATTTAAAATTAATTTCAATTAATTTTAAATAGTGATTAAGGCTTAATTATGGTTTAATTATAAAATTAATTAGCTTAATTATCCCTTAATTATTTGAGTAATTGATCATAAACTTTGTGTAAGTTTAATGGGATGACCTCTGCCTCCCAAATTTTTTTTGGGATTTATTGATTGGTTAATTAGGAGAATTGACTATTTATGCCCAAATCCCTCTCTTAATTATGTTAATTGATTGATTAACCTCCAAAATAGTAAAAATTAATTAAGTGCAATAATCACTGTCAAATAGTGAATGGACAAGGGGAATGGGGTTAGGACCTCCTTCCTAACATCTTTTCCTAAGCCCATTTCTCTTTAAAGGAAAATCAATTAAAATGACATTAATTAAGAGATTAATTAATTAATTAAGTGGCTTAATTAATCAAATCAAAATAATAATCAAATTAGATAATTAATGATTGAATTAAGGGTTCCTCTTTATGTGTTTAATAACATAAATCCCCTTAAGGAAATTATTATTAGCCCATAAGTATGGGAAAATCATAAAAGTACTTAATTATGTTCTTTAATTTAATTAACTCTTAATCATGAGCCATTTGCATTAGGTCCTTATAGGAGCATTGCAATTTTATTTTCTCACATGTTCATATCATTTGTGACTCATAATTAAGTGAGTAATCTAATTGAAGAGGCATAAGTAAGGGTAATTAATTGATTTAATTAAAGATCCAACTTAATTAATTCATAAAATTGACTTAATTACCTTTTCTTCAACCAATTAAGTGTACCAACATGGGAATGAGATTAAAACAACAAGTAATTATTCTCCTCTTTAAAATTAACCAAAATCCTAAATCATAAATCAATAATGAACTTTGGTTTTCCTTTAATAGTTTTATTTAATGTGATGGTCCTTAGGGCTTAATGTGATTGAATGAAATCATGTGGTTATGTTTAGTCATTTCTTTCCAAGTACATTAAATATTGTATATCATTTTATTTCATGCATTCATGTCTTTTAAAAGTAATTAAATTAAATGAAATTTCTTTATGCAAAGCTTACATGTGTTGGATTAACTTATCATATATATGGCTATTATCACTATTAAATCCAAATATATTTTTTTAAAGTTTATAAAGGGATAACAACATATGTTGTGATGATAGTTATAAATACATACGAGGCGAATGTGCTTATAGCCTAAGTATATGAAGTGAAGTCTTCTTTCTTTTATTCATATGTTGATTTACATAAGTTTGAATTGTAGTTAGTATATAGTCTGAACACCCGGGAATACGAGGCTTTAGCTAGCCCCAAGAAGGACATTGGATTACCTCACTTCTCTAGTTAACAAAGCCGTGTATTCATTTGATTTCATTCTTATGTATTTTGATATTAGAATTTAGATAGAGCTTTAATTCATATACATAAATAATTCAATTAAAAAATATAACTTTCACATGATTTTCATTCTCTTAATTGTGCATACATTCATATGTATCTAAACAAGCAACTATATAGTCTGGACATCCCAGGAATATGAGGCTTTAGCTAGCAACAAGGAGGTCATTTGATTACCTCACTTCCTCAGTTAACAATAGCACGTACTTATTTATGTCTTTATACATGTGTATGTATATGTGATTAAAGAATGGAAATCACCTTTTTGATTAAAAATGCATGCATCCATAATCGTTCAAGTGATTGAATTATTTAATCATGCGATTTTGGAGCTTTCTTTCTGTGGTGTTTATTTTTGGATGTAGGGGGAGGACACCACACAGATCGTAGAGGGTACTCATTGAAGTGATCGAGTACGATATTAAGGAATGATGCACTATCTCAAAAGATAGAAATCATCATCCTATAATAGATCTAATCACCTAATAAGGACTCCTAAGATATGATGGGTCTTCGAACATACTAGAGATTTTTTCCCTACTTTACATGAATGAATAAAGCAGGATTTATATTAAATCAGGTTCTAAAGTTCTCTATGAAGGCAAGCCTCCATAGTTAATTACATCCTAAGGAAGTTGAATTCCTTAGGAATACTCTCGATTAAAGTAAACAATTATTATCTCTAAAGATTTCAATGTTAGACTATCAAAGGATCTGTCATATTTGGAAAATCAAGTAGGGAAGTTCAAGGAGAAGCCTTATTTTAGAATTCAAGGGAAGGAAGTAGGGAGTGCTCATGATACTAGTAATCCTAATGAGCATTCCAATCTATCCTATAGTTGGACTTTATATATTTGAAAGTGAAGAGATTTACTTATTTGAGTTGAATTTTATTAGATTGCTAGGGCTTATAAATCACCAACACAAGGTTGTGGGAATGCCTAAGAGGTGAGGATTTATGATTATAGCCCAAAAGAAATAGCTACCTCAGATCCTAACACTAGGGAGTTCTAACAAAAGTTAGAACATGAACTGAATCTAAGCAAAAATGAGCATAAGGTTTACCTCCACAAGAAAGGATAAATCACCCGACTTTTGGACTTACAACTGCCTAAAGTGGCAGCTAGCTAACTCCTCCTACGATTCAAAACTATGTAGTCTGGTCATATGAATTGTAAGATAGCTAGGGTAGTTATTTATTTAGAAAGAGACTAAAGTCCTTAAACCCACTCCCTAGGAGACTAGAGCATGAGTGGTTTGAATAATGACTTAATCTAATGAAAAATCTTTTCAAATTTTATTTAAATTTTGACACTTCATTTTGATAAAAGCTTTAGGATTTTTGATATCTACATGCATGATGAAATAAAGTTGTTGGCTAAATCAGCGAGAAAGAGGTGTTTTCCAGCACAAGGGATGCCCTCACACATCAAGTATTCCCCTAATGTGCAAGAATGGAAATCCCATATTTTCAAGAGCAAAATAATATCCATGCATGATGTGAGACGTACAATATTCAGCTAAGGGGTTGCTAAATCTTTTAATTATCTTGTTTAAGACTTAGGCTTTATGGTGAGGTTATGAATTATTTAAAATTTAATTATGAGTGATTAATTGGTGTAGAAAATTTATTTTATCCTAATAGTCTATTCGCATCCAGGCCACACATTAAAGCATCAATCATTTAAAAAGAATGATGAAAAATATGTCATTTCTAATGCACAAACTAAACAAATCATCAAACATTTTATAACTATAGTGAAAGAATAAAAGGCTGGTGTCATCGGGTTCTGCCATATAACCCAAAAAGAGAAAAGATGGATAGCCAAGCTCTACTCTTATACAACTCGGGGTATAAGAGAATAATTATAATTTTATTAAATACTATGGGAGGTCTTCATTCTTCATGTCTTCATTTCTTTTCTCCTTGCTCCTCTGATTTGGTAAGTTTCAAGGCATCACATGGCACCCCAGGACAAAGCCTTCTGGCCACCCACATAACACTAATCCTAATTCCTAATGCAAAATTAAATTAAAAATAGAAAAAAAGTAAATCTAACTGTACCTACAAAATAGAGGTTAGCTAAACACACATACAATCTCAAGCAGTTATATGTATGATTTGGACTTAGCACCCCTCACATGGGTAACCAAGCCCACTTGTCCTAACTTGAATTATGCTTAAGGGTTTTAACCAACCTACAAAGAGAGCATTATAATTATTTTAAGCATCCCTTAAGCATAATCCTTTGCAGGAAACATGATTAGGCTAAGAATGACCTAACATCCAGTCTACGAAGCATACACCCTAACATATAGTCTAAAATATTACATCACAAAATAAAACATACATCATACATACACCGTCTTAACTTAGGACTAGAAGACTTAGTTCTAATGTGTATGTTAAGGCTTGTGTGGTAAGTCTTACTAAACATTAGAGTTATGATTTTCTATGTTTGGAAGGATTTAATTAACATAAGGGGTTGATTTCACTTTAAGTTCTTTAATTGATTTGAGAATTTTAATTCGTGTTTTCTTTTATTTCATTTGATTACACTTAGCAACTAGTGTTATAAAGAGAGGAAAAGAGGACTGCCTTCTTTCATCCCTACCTTAAGCCACTTTCTAAAGCACATTAATTTGATTTAGTTCTCTTTAGTAAATGACTTATTAAATGATTTAATTAAGGTAAGTTTAGGTTCACTTTAAATACTCTTATTCATATGAAAGGCATCTTAATATTAACTTGATTAAACTACTACCACATGACATATATTAAATCATTCCTTTCCATCACATGTAACATGCATATGATTTAATCCTAAGTGTATCTATACATACACCATATTTTAATACACTTAAATGATGAATGTATGTGTATGTTTAGGATTTATATTTTTATTTGATTGAATTATTTAAACATATTAATTTAAAAGTTTTATCTAAATTCTTATACAAAGAGACATAAGAATGAAATTAAATAGGTACGTGTCATTATTAAATCAAGGAAGTGAGGTAATCAAATGACCTCCTTTGAGCTAGCTAAAGCCTCTTATTCCTTGGATGTCTAGACTTTATACCTATTTGCATTCAACATATGTAAAGTCATATACATGAACATAGAAAGTAAACTTCAAATCATATGGCTAATTAATTCAACCACCTAGTCAATTATGAATGCATGCAATTTTAATATAAAAGGGGATTTTCATTCATTAATCACACAGACATACACATGTATAAAGACATAAATAAGTGTGTGTCATTGTTAAACTAGGGAAGTGAGGTAATCAAATGACCTCCTCGGGGCTAGCTAAAGCCTCGTATTCCCAGGATGTCCAGACTATATACTTTCTTTTCTTAAATACACATGAATGTATACATAAATGAAGGAAAGAAAGCCATGCAAAGATTATATTTTTATTTGATTGAATCATTTATGTATATGAATTAAAGATCTACCCAAATACTAATGTTGGAATGCATAAGAATGAAATCAAATGGGTATATGCCATTGTTAAACTAGGGAAGTGAGGTAATCAATTGACCTCCTAAGCTAGCTAAAGCCTTATTCTAGGATGTTCGGACTATATACCCATACATTCAATCTTATATAAATCAATATGTCAATAAAGGAAAGAGAACTCAACATTCACATACTTAAGCTATAAGCACATGCATTTCTTATATATTTATAACTAGCATCATAACACATATTATTATTCATTGATAAGCTTTTAAAATATACATTTGGATTTAATAGTGAAATAGCCACACATATATATTAGATTAAATCAACACATGCAAGCTTTACATAAAAGAAAACTATTTGACTTACTTAATTTTGAAATGATGAATGCATGACTTCAAATGACATACAACATTTAACATGATTGGAAAGGAATAAATAAACATAAACACATGATTTTATTCAACTAAATTAATTCCTAAGGACAATCATGTCAAATAAAACCATTTAAAGTAATCCAAAGCTTCTTTAATGCCATTTTTAATTTCATATTATGATTTGATTTATGGATGTGAGAAAGAGGTTTGATGATCCTAACTCATTCCCATGTTTTTTAATTAATTTTGTTTAATGAAATGTAATTAAGTTCATTTTATGGGTTAATTAAGTTATTGTATGCATTAAATCTATTAGTTAACTCTTTCCTATGTTACCTTAATACCCAAATAATTATGAGCCAACATGATATGCACATGCATTGGAAATTAAATTAGCAATGATCCTAAGAAATGAAAGGGTCCTAATGTAATTGGCTCATAATTAAAGATTAATTAAGCTAAGAAACCTAATTAAGTACTCTTATAATTTTTTCACATACCATAATTTTTTTGTGACCTCTTTAGGTTATTGAACACCTAAAGGTCTACCCAAGAATTAATTAATTAAGGTATGATGTGATTATGATTTTAATTCAATTAATTATGCCATTTAATTAATTAATTAAACCTTAATCAATTTGATTTTTGTAAAAGAGAAATGAACTTAGGGGAATAGGTTAAGAAAGAGGTCCCAACCTTATCCCATGGGTTCATTCACCGTTGAACAGTGATTAACAACTTAATTAATTAATTTGTTACTGTTCATGGGATTAATTAATGATTAATTAACTCAAGAGAGTAATTAAAGTTTGATTAGTCAATTTCCCTAATTAACTAAACAATAAATCCCAAGAAAATCATGGGAGGTAGAGGTCATCCCATTGAATTAACTCACAAAATTTGGGGTTAATTTCTCCAAGGAGTACTTAATTTATTTTTAATTAAACCTAATTAAGCCTTAATTATTATTTAAAATTAATTAAGATCATTTTTAATTAATTCTTCTCTAAAATACCTTTAAAATGAGTATTTATTTACATTTTTATGATTTTTCTATAGTTGGTTATGATTTTTACAAATTTTAGCCATTAAAATACATTAATTAAGCCTAATTAACCCTTAATCCCGTCGGCACCATGTGACATCCTAATGCAGCGTGCTTTCCATATGGCGCCATGAGATTGGTTATTAAAAATAATCCTACTCAGCGCTTGCATGGCGGCGGCAAAATGCACTTTCTCGTGCACCATCCGATCTAAGATAGAATGACCACAATTAATATCGTGGCTTAATAGAATTAAATTGGATCGATCTATTGGATCTAATCATGACTATCCATTCCAATCACACAGAATGGATGGTGTGTGATCTATCATCACCCGAGCGAGGGAGAATGGAGTCCGCCCGCCATTGCTCGCGTGATACGAGCTCACTCTAGCTCAGATTAACTCCAAATGGATCCCATACCTTCACGCGAAGGATCCAAAGAGATCCAATGACTAAGATCACATGGCATGTAAGTTTTCTTCAAAAATCTCTAACTCATTTTTCACCCAAGGTCAGTTTCAATGGCATACCTCACCGGAGCTCAAGACCCGTGGCAAATTCTATTGAGGAAGCTTCGTCTAGTAGAGATGAACCTCTACTGATCAGCACAAGATGCAATTTAAGGTGGATAGCTCAAAAGATCAATACCTGAAGCATGTGAGTCCAGCGTTGATCAAAGTCCACCCTCTGATCATCAGGGAGCTTGGGGAATGTTTCTCTCTTGCTCGACTAGCTCCAAGGATAGTGTGTCCAAAGTTAATTTCACTTTGGTTAAGCCTTGAGCAAGTGGGAGTGAGAGGAATGTTGCCCTATTTCAGCTTGAAGGAAACCAGTAATGGGATTCTGGGGAGCTTGGGAAATTCTTTAGGAAGGTCTAGGGGACTCTTCTTAGGGTTCTCTAGCTCTGAGGGAGTGTAAGTGTCTGTTTGGAGTTTAAATGAGGGGGGTATACCCCCTCCTCCATTTGATCAGATGGCTCAGCTTGGTTGGGGTTATTGTGATTGTCCAACCATCTCAGAAGGTCATGGGTGGCAGGGAGGTGATGAGATGGCTCGGTTTGGTTGGGTGAAGGTGTGGAGGTGGCTACCAAGGAGGGTAGTGGGTGTCCATGAGATTTCCAAATGCAATAATGGGGGAGGTGAGGTTATTTCACCTCCCCTTGGGTCATGGCCGACCCAACCACTTTTGGATCATGTTGGGTAGAGTCTAGGAGCATAGGCGGACCAATGGGAGGATGTCAAGTGGACAAGAAAGGGAAATGACCACTTACATGGGTGATTTGCCTTATGTGATACCCCTAGCCCAAGATTAAGATGGTCATTTAGCATGAGATTTGATTTGAGCAGATTTTAAATGAGTCAAAAGTAGGTTGGGCTAAATTTCATGTCAATTGGAGTTCATTAGGTTCAATTTGGTTCAATTTGACCCATTTAGGTCAAATTAGGTCAAATCGAGTTAGGTTGACCAATTGATCAAATTGGGTCAAACTAAGGATTGGTTCAAGTTCATATGATCATTTGGGATGTATTTGTGTCATTTTTTTGGTTCAATTTGGTTTATATTTTATTTTAGTTCATTTGAGTTTTTTTGGGTCAAATGGGTCAAGTTGACCATATTGACCCAATTGGCCAAATTAGCTTGGGTCATGGCTTAGTTTGGGTTTGGTTGATCTTTTGGAATATGTTGTAGGCTTTGGTTAAGATTAATTTGAATTTTATTGGGCTTTAGGTTGGTTTGACCCTTTAAGTCAAGTTAGGTTCAACATATCATTTGGGTCTAGTGGGTCAATTGGGCTCAATTGAGGCTTTGGTCAAGTTCAATAATCAATTTGGAATGAATTTGAGCCATTGGTTGCAATTAATTTGGATTGTATCAAGATTTGACCCATTTTGGCCATGTAGGTCAAATTGGGTCAACTTGGGTCAAGAGGGCCAATTGGGTTAGGTTTGGCTCAATGGAAGGTCAAGTCATATTCAAATATTGGTTTTGGATTGGTATGATTCATTAGTTTCAATTAATTTGGCTTAGATCATAATTTGGCTAGTTTGGGTTCATATGAGTTAAGGGGTTGATTTGGTCAAAGGACCAAGTTAACTTAGTTTGACCCAATTTATGATAATTGATCAATCTATGGTGATCAACAATCATGATAGAAGGTTTATGTAGGCTTGGTTCAATCCAATTTAGGTAGGATTGAAATTTGGCTCAAATAGGTCAAATTGGCCACTTTGGGTCAATTGGACTAATTTGGTTTAGTTGGCTTGGTTTTGGGTTGAGTTTGATTTAGTTGAGTTTATATGTGAATTTAGGATTGATATATAAATTCAATTGCAATTGGTTTGGGTTCAAGTGAGTTTTGGTTCATTTGAATATTTCAAGTCAAAAGGGTTAGTTGGGTTGGACTTAGGTTGATTTTATTTTGGCTTGATGATTGTATATTTCATTTATATTTGTGAATATTATTGAAGTTATGATTGATTTAAGAGAAAATCAATTGACTTCGGTTTGATTTGGATGAGATTTTGGCTAAGTTTATAAAGTTAGCTCAAAGGGTTTTAAGGAGGATTTTGATTTAGTTTGACTTAGTTTTGATGATTTAAATGTAGATTTGAATTATATTTGTGAATATGACTGAAGATATGATTGATTTATGAGAAAATCAATTGAGTTTGAAGTGATTTGAAGGCAAATTTGGCTAAGCTCATGAAGGTAGGTCATATGGCTTAAATTTGGATGTTGATTTGATTGTAGATTTTGGCAAATTGGATTTAGAATTGAGTTTGATTGTAAGTTTGAAAAATTGACTGAAGGGTTGAATTGATATCTGAGAAATTCAATTGATTTTGGATTAATTTAAATTTGGCTAAGGCTAAGTCTATAATATAAAATCATAGGTCTTGGGTTGATTTTGAATTTGGATTTGATCATGAGATTTAATCATTTGGCTTAGAATTTGGATTTGGATTTGGTATTTGAATTGAATTTGAGGTTTGGTTATGGCTTAAGAATGTGAATAAGGATTGGGTTTAGGCTATAGGGTAGGTGAATCTTCTTAGGTTCTAAGGCATAACCTAATCCTACGATTAACCCTTCTACGTCTCTAGGCTTAGGATAACTGTTTACCTACTTTCTAGAAGTATCTTATGACTAAGGAAGTCTTAGTGTCTTAAAGACTCCTAAGTCTAAGAAGAGGGGGATGAGAACTCACTCCAAAAGTGAGGTCAACACTTTCCTATGTTCATGTTTGCAAATTTACATATGTGTGAATGCAAATGGGTATATAATTTGGACATCCTGGGAATATAAGGCTTTAGCTAGCCCCAAGGAGGTCATTTGATTACCTCCCTTTTCTAGTTAACAACGGCACGTACCTATTTAATTTCATACCTATGTATTTTTATATAAGAATTTGGATAAAGCTTTAAATTTATATGCATCAAATAATTCAATCGAATGAAATATAAACTTCAAACATACACATACATTCATCATTCAAGTGTGCAAAGACATGTTGTATGTATGGATATACTACGTATTAAATCATATGCCCGTTACATGTGAGGGAAAGGGTTGACTTAGTATACTTCAATTGATAATAATTCAATTAGATTAATTTTAAAAGCCTTTCATATTGGATAAGATCATTTAAAGTTAACCTAAACTTAAAAATAATTAAAAAATCATTTAATTGCCATTCACTAAAGAGAACTAAATCAAATTAATATGCTTTAGAAAGTGGTTTAAGGTAGGGATAGAAGAGGATCATCCTCTTAGTTCTCTTTACAATACGCAGTTGTTAAGTATAAATCATATGAAAAAAAAAAAAAAAATACAAACTAAAATTCGCAAAAAAATTAAACAACTTCAAGTGAAACAAACCCTTACATGAAGTTAAACATTCCCAAACTTAGCAAAATATAACTCTAATGCTTAGTGAAGACATACCACACATGACCTTAACATACACATTAGAATTAAGTCGCCACTTCTAGCTCTATATTAGGATGGTGCATGATGTGATGCATGTTTTTTTATGATGTATTGTTTTAGACTAGATGTTAGGGTGTATGCTTGGTAGACTAGATGTTAGGTTGCTCTTATCCTAATCATATTTTCTTGAGGGGATGCATAAACATAAATATAAATGTTCTCTTTGCAGGTTGCTTAAACCCCTAATCATAATCTAAGTTAGGATGGGTGGTCTTGGTTACCCATGTATAGGGTGCTAAGTCTAAGTTATACATATACTTAAGATTGTATGTATGTTTAGAAACCTCTATTTTTGCAGTGGTTAGATTTATTTTTTTCTATATGAATTTAATTTTTAAAGGAATTAGATTAGTGCTATTTAGGATGAGCATGTCAAATCCAACCCAAAAAACACCATCCAAATCAAAGAAGGAGCAAACCAAATCAAGAGAAAGGAGGAAGATGGAAGAGTGAAGAATGAAGACCTCCATAGCATGTATTCATTCTAATTGTAATTATCTTTCATATTATGAGTTGTATAATGGTAGAGCTCAACATGATTTTACTTGTTATAAATGAGGAACCCTGTATCTTCTTTTTGGTAGTTTATAAAATTGATTGATGATTTGTTTAAATTGTGCATTAGAAATGGCATGCTTTTTCATAGTTTCTTATGATTGATTCCTTAATGTATGGCCTAGATATGGTAGGCTCTTAAGGTAAAAATAAATTTTCTACCCAACTAATCACTCATAACTAAAATTTAAATAACTCATAATCTCTTCATAAAGCTTAGGACATAAATAAGATAATTATAAGATTTAGCAACCCCTTGTTTACCTCACTTTTGGAGTGAGTTCTCAATCTCCTCATCTTAGACTTGATCTTCTGAACCGACTTCCTTAGTGATAAGATACTTCAGATTGGGTAAATACTTCTAGAGACTCATAAGGGTTAACCATGATTGTACATCTTAGGACTTAGGGAGATCCACCTACCCTATATCCTAAACCCAATCCATGTTCACCTTCTCAAACTAAACCTTAAACTCAATTCAAATACCTAATCCAAATCTAAATTCCAAACCAAATGATTGAAGCCCATGATCAAATCTAAACTTGAAATCTTTTTGAAGTCCATTGAATCAATTTTATGAACTTAGCAAAAATCCTATCTAAATCAATCCAAAATAAATTGAGTTTCTCATGAAACAATCATATCTTCAATCATCTTCCTAAATATAAATCAAATCTACATTCAAATGATCAAAACTAAATTAAATCAAAACCTTTTCTAAGCCCTATGACCTACCTTCATGAGCTTAGCCAAATCTTAACTCAAATTAATTCAAATTTAATTGATGTTTCCATGAATTGATCATATCTTCAATCATCATCACAAATATAAATGAAAAATACATGTAAATCATCAAAACTAAATGAAAATCTGAATCTAAACCCGTTAAGCCAATTTCATGGACTTAGCTAAATTCCATTTAAATTCAAACCAAAACCAACTGATTTTTATCATAAATCAATCATTTCATCAATCACCATTCCAAATATAAAAGAAATCTACAATTATCAAGCCAAATCAAAATCAACCCAAGTCAAACCCAACTAGCCAGAAAGATTTTCAAATGAATCAAAACTCATTCAAACCCTTAATTTCAATTTATATATCAATCTAAATCCATATACAAACACAACTAAACTCAACTCATCCCAAAATTAAGCCAACTAAACCCAATTGGTTCACTTGACCCAAAGTGACCAATTTGAACCAAAATTCAATTCAATCCAAATCAAAGTGAATTAAGCCAATCCAAACTTTATAACATGATTATTGATCACCCTAGGTTGATCAATTATCATAAATTTGGTCAAACCAAGTCAACCTAGCCCTTTGACCAAGTCAACCTTCTTAACCATATGAAAACTAGAATTGCACCTAAGCCAAATTCCTTGAAACCAATGATTCATACCAAAACCAATACTTGAACATGACTTGACCTTCAATGACACCAAAATTGGCCTCTTGACCCAAGTTATTGACCTAAATGATTAAGTTGTCAAATCAAATATGAACCAAATTGATTGCCCAATGGCTCAAGTCCATTCCAAATTGACTATTGAACTTGACCAAAGCCTAGTTGAGCATCAATTGACCATACATTGAACCCAACTTGACCTAAAGGGTCAAACCAACCTAAAACCCAATCAAATTCAAATTAAACTCAACCAAAGCCTACAACATATTCCAAATGATCAACCAAACCCAAACTAAGCCATGACCTAAGTCAATTTGGTCAATTGGGTCAAATTGGTCAACTTGACCAATTTTACCCAAATGAACTCAAATGAACCAAAACCAAATCTAAACCAAACCAATGATGCCAATACATCCAAAATGATCATATGAACTTAACCCAACCCTTGGTTTGACCCAATTTGACCAATTGGTCAACCTAACTCAATTTGATCCAATTTGTCCAATTGTCCAACTTGATTTAATTTGACCATGGGTCAAATTGAAAATTAATAATGAACTCTAAATGACATTTGGCTACCCACTTTTGACTCATTTCCAATTGCCCAAATCAAATATACTAAATTTCAAGATACTTGGGTTAAGGGTATCACATGAGGAAATCACCCATGTAATGGTCATTTCCATTCTTTGGCCACTTAACACTCTCTCATTAGTTCACAGGCTAGATCTGACCCAAAGTGTTTGGGTGCCATGTCATGGGAGGTGAAATCACCTCACCTCCCCCATTAGCACTTGAAACTGGAGACTCCCACTACTCTCATGGCGCTCCCACCTTCTCCTAACAAACAGCCTCATCCACTCAAAGACACCCACACTCACAGGTGGCGGATGATCACAAATAGCCAAATCAGCCCGTCATCGATGAAGAAGGGGTATACACCCCCCTCATTTCCACTCAAACACACACACTTCTATTCTTCAAAGCTAAAGAATCATAAGACAAGCCTCCAAGAGCTTCCTAGCCAAGCCTTCCCAATCTCCCCACTTTTAGTTTCCTTCAAGCTGAAACAAGGCATCACCTCATTCGATCCCATTTTCTCTAAACTCTACCAAAGTGTAATTAACGTTACACACACGATCCTTGGAGCTAGTTGGCAAAACATCACTTCCCATCAGGGACGACCAATTTCAATCAACGCCAACCACCAATGCTTCGGGTATTGGCCTTCCAAGTAAACCACCTCAAATTGGAGCTTGTGCTAATCAGTAAAGCTTCTTCTCCACTAGACGAAGCTTCCTCAATCAGATTTGGCACTGGTCTTGAGCTTCGGTGAGGTATGCCATTGAAACTGACCTTGGGTGAAAATTTTGTTGAAGCTTTTTGAAGAAAACTTTCATCCTGCATGATCTTGATCGTTGGATCCCCTTGGATCCTTCGATGTGGGATTTTGAGTCGATCGAGCTTGGAGCTTTAATCATGTGATGGAGGAATAAATTCCCCTTGCTTTCGCATGATGATAGATCATTCTTCCATTTCGTGATCAAATGGATGAGTGATTAGATCTATGAGAATTATCCATTTTAATCTTTAAAAATGCAAAATTAATTATGGTCATCCGATCTTATAGACACAAAAGACGTACCAGCCATGCAGTCTGTAATTATTTTAATAACCAATCCCATGCCATGTGGAAAATATGTCACATCAACCGCCATGTGCAACGGATTAAAGTTTAATTAAGCATTAATGTGTTTTAATGGCTAAAACTTGTAAAGATCATAACTAATTGTAGAAAAACTAGAAAAATATAAATAAATACTCATTTTAAAGGTATTTTAGAGGAGAATTAATTAAAAATAATCTTGATTAATTTTGAATAGTAATTAAGGCTTAATTAGGGTTTAATTAAAAACTAATTAATTTAATTACCATTTAATTACGTAAGTAATAATCCCCAAACTTTTTGGATTGATTCAATGGGATGACCTCACTCCCTTTTTTGGGATTTATTGCTTGGTTAATAGGAAAATTGATTATTAATTAGTAATGATTAATTAATCCCATGAACAATAAAAAAATTGGTTAATTAAGTTCATTAATTACTATCCAACAGTGAATGAACCCATGGGATAAGGTTGGGGCATCCTTCCCAATTTATTTCCTTAAGTTCATTTCATTAATCAAATCAATTAAGGTTTAATTAATTAATCAAATGGCCTCATAACCACATTGAAACTTAATTATTAAGTCTTGGGTAAACCACCCTTAGGTGTTCACCTATGAAATCTAGAAATTATAATTAGCTCATGTGTGGGAGAATGATGAGTTACTTAATTGTCCCTTAAATTAACCATTAATTGAGCTAATTACATTAGGCCTCTTTCATTTCTTTCATTACTAATTTAATTTCCAATGTATGTGCATATCATGTTGGCTCTAATTATTTAGTAATTACTTTAAATTGGCATAGGAAGGTTAATTAATGTTATGCATATTACAACTTATTAACTCATAAAATCAACTTGATTATGTTTCATTAAACCAAATTAAATATAGAATGGGTTAAGATCAACAAACCTTTTCTCATCCATAAATCAAATCAAAACATAAAGTTAAAAATGACATTAAAGAAGCTTTGATTTATTTTAAATAAATTTATTTGATATTGTCCTTAGGAATTAATTTAATTGAATGAATCATGTGTTTATGATTTATTCTCTTCCAATCATGTTAAATATTGTATGTCATTTGAAATCATGCATTCATCTTTTCAAATTAAATCAAATGTTTTCTTTTATATAAGCTTACATGTGTTGGATTAATTTATAATGTTTGTATTATCCCTAATAAATTCAAATTACTTTTCAAAGTTTATAAATCAATTACCTTGATTAGAAAGGTAATAGTTATGGATACATATAGGTTTGCATGTGCTTATAGCTTCGATGTGTGGAGTAAAGTTTCCTTTTCCCCAATTTATATGCAGTTTTACATGTATTTGAGTGTCAATAAATATATAGTCTGGACATCCCAGAAACATGAGGCTTTAGCTAGCCCCAATAAGGTCATTTGATTACCTCACTTCCCTGGTTAATAGTGACACGTACTTATTTGATTTCATTTACATGTGTTTCGACATTAGAATTTAGATAGAACTTTAATCCACATGCATAAATCTTTCAATCAAAGAAAATACAATCTTTGCATGGTTTTTCTTTCTTTATTTATGTATACATCAATATGTATTTGAGAAAAGCAAGTGTTTAGTCTGGACATCCTAGGAATATGAGGCTTTAGATAGTCCCAAGGAGGTCATTTGATTACCTCACTTTCCTGATTAATAATGGCATGTACTAGCTTATGTCTCTTATACATGTGCGTGTATTTAATTATGGAATTAAAACCCCTTTTCTTTTATCAAAGATACATACATTCATAATTGACTAAGTGATTGAATTAATTAGTCATGTGATTTGGAGCTTTCTTTATTATGTTCATGTATACAAATTCACATATGTTTGAATGCAAATAGGTATATAGTTTGGACATCCCAGGAATACGAGGCTTTAAGTAGCCCCATGGAGATCATTTGATTACCTCACTTCCTTAGTTAACAATGATAGGTATCTACTTAATTTCATCCCTATGTATTTTTGTATAAGAATTTGGATAGAGCTTTAAATTGATACGATTAAGTAATTCAATCAAATGAGAAATGCAAACTTCAAATATACAAACACATTCATCATGTAAGTGTGCTAAAAATATGTTGCATGTATAGATACACATGTTACATGTGATGGGAAGGAATGATTTGACATATGTTATGTGATAGTAATTCAGTTAAATTAACCTTTAAGATGCCTCCCATATTAAATAGGATTATTTAAAGTGAACCCAAACTTAGGATTAATTAAAATGTGTAATATGACATTCATTAAAGAGAGTTAAATCAAATTAATGTACTTTAGAAAGTAGCTTAAGGTAGGGATGAAAGGGAATCCTCTTTCTTCTCTTTAACACTTAGATGCTAAGTGTAAATCATATGAAACAAAATAAAATATAAATTAAAACCCAAATCAACTAAACAACTTAAAAAAACCAACCCTTTATGTTAAATTAAATTCTTCTACACTTAGAAAATATAACTTTAATGCTTAGTAAGACATACCACACAAGCCTTAACACACACATTAGAATCAAGTCAGCACTTCTAGTTTTATGTTAGGATGGTTCATGATGTGATGTATTTTGTTTTTTGTTCTATTATTTTAGATTGGATGTTATGGTGTATGCCTCGTATACTAGATGTTAGGCTGATATTAGCCTAATCATACTTTCTGGGGATTATGCTTAAGGGGTGCTTAAAATAAATATGAATGCTCTTATTATAGGTTGCTTAAACCCTTAAGCATAATCCAAGTTAGGACAGGTGGACTTGGTTACCCATGTGTAGGGTGCTAAGTCCAAATTATATATATAACTACTTGGGATTATATGTGTGTTTAGCTAATGCTTGTTTTGTAGGTGCAGTTAGATTTACTTTTTTAATTTTTAATGTAATTTTGTATTAGGAATTAGGATTAATGCTATTGGGAATTAGGATGAGCATTGGCCAGAAGGCTTTGTCCTGAGGTGCCATATGATGCCTTGAATCTTACCAAAAGAATGAAGGAATGAAGAATGAAGACCCCCCATAGCATTCATTCATTATAGATTTTAATTATTATTTTGTAATTTTGGGTTGTATAAGGGTAGAGCTCGGCTACCCATCTTTTTTTTTGGATTTTACGGTGGTTTTATAAAATTTTTTGTGCTAGTTTTATAAAATTTTTGTGTTAGTTTTATAAATTTTTTTGATGTTGTGTTTAAATTATGCATTAGGATTGCATGTTTTTTATAGTTTATTATGAATAATGCTTTAATATGTGGTCTAGATGCGATTAGACTCTTAGGAAAAAATTAATTTTTCTACCCTAATTAATCACTCATAACTAGATTTTAAATAATTCATAACCTCACCATAAAACCTAGGTCTTAAATAAGATAATTAAAAGATTTAATAACCCCTTAGCTGAATGGTTGAATGTTTCACAACATACATGCATATTATTTTTCTCTTGAAAATAGGAGATTTTTATTCTTGCATGATATGGGAATGATTGACCTTTGAGAGCATCCCTTGTGTTGGAAAACACCCCCTTCTTGCTGATTTATCCAAAACCTACTTTCATCATGCATATAGACATCAAAATCCTAAAGCCTTTGTCAAAATGAAGTGTCAAATTTAAATAAAATTTGAAAAGATTTTGCATTAGATTAAGTCATTATTCATACCACTCATGCTCTAGTCTTTTAAGGAGTGGGTTTAAGAAATTTAGTCTCTTTCTAAATTAATAATAGCCCAACTATCTTGTAATTTCATAAGATCAGACTACATGATTTTAAAACATAGGAGGAGTTAGTTGGCAGCCACTTCATGTAGTTATAAGTCCAGAAGTCAGATAATTTATCCTATCCTGTGGAGGTAAACCATTATGTCTGCATTTCACTTAGGTTGAGGTTATCCTTCAGTATCGTGCTAAAGCTCCCTAGATTTAGGATCCAAGGTGATTGTTTCCTTCAGGCTACAAGCATAAATCCTTGCCTCTTAGGCATTTCCACAATCTTATGTTGTTGGATTATAAGCCTGTGTAATAAAATTTAACTCAAATAAATAAGTCTCTTCAATTTCAAAATTACAAAGTCCAATAGATAGATTGGAATGCTCTCTAGGCTTCTAGTATCATGAGCATTCCTACTCATCTCCTTTGGTTTCCAAAATAAGTCTCTCCATTTGAATCCCAATTTATTTTCCAAATATAATCCTTTGATAGTCTTAACCTTGAAATATTTAGAGATAATGATTGTCTACTTTAATCGAGAGTATTCTTAAGGAATTCACCTTCCTTAAGATGTAATTAACTATGGAGGCTTACCACCATAAGGAACTTTAGAACCTGGTTTAATAGAAACACTACTTTATTCATCCAGGTAAAGCAGGGGAAAATCTCTGGTATATTCGAAGACCCATCATGCCTTAGGAGTCCTTATTAGGTGATTAGGTCCATTGAAGGGTGATGCCTCTATCTTTTGATATAGTATCATACCTCAATGTCATCACTTCAATAATACGATCTGTAATGTCCCTCCACTTTCATCGAAAAATGAACACCATAGATTTTTCTGGTGACTCCACTGGGAAAAGTTCCTCTCCCAATCTCTAGTAGAAAATTATCATCTCCAAGCATTGATAGTGGACTTATATCTTTGTATAAGCCCGAGACTATCTTTATTTCCTTTGGCCCTTTGCTAATTTCATTCTTAAGCAAAGTTTGCCAACATCCTTCAGGTCTTAGGGCCTCACCCTTATATAGGTCTTAGGACTCCTATTGGGTCCCCCAATAGGTGATAAAAAAAATAATTAAATAAAGGAGTTTACCAAATATAAATCAAATAGAATTTGGAACCTCTTACCACTAGCTTGGTAAAGTAAGGTTCATTCCATATTTGACAAAACTTTGAAAGAATCTAAAGTAAAATAAATAAAATCCTTTGTGAAAATTTTCAAAATCTTTTCAAAGCAAAGTCATATGAATTTAACATAACATAATTGGCCAAATAAATATCCTACTTTAAAATCAAAATCAAGTAAAACAAAATTAAGATCTTTCAAATAAAATTGAACCTCATTTAGCAAGTCTAAAATTGCTAAGTGAGTGTTCCCTTTTCAAAATCAAATCAAACAACAAACATCTCTTTCAAAATAAACATATTGAAACCCTCTTTTAAAATCAACTAACCCATTTAACATACTTAAATTTGTTAAATGAGGGTCCCCCCTTTTCAAAATTAAAACCAAACATACCCAAAATATTTTCAAATAAAATCAACTCCATTTAACATACCCATATTTGTTAAATGAGAGTGTCATTTTCAAAACAAAACTAAAATCAAGATGAAAAAAATATATAATTGAACTCCATTTAACATACTCATATTTGTTAAGTGAGAGTTCCATTTTTCAAAATTAAAATCAAAGCAACCAACATAAAAATTGGACTTCACTTAACATACCCAAATTTGTTAAGTAAAGGTTCCCATTTTTTAGAATAAAAATAATATGTAATTGAACTCCATTTAACATACCCATATTTGTTAAATGAAGTTTCAAAATCAAATTAAAATAAAAATATCCAAAACATATTTTGAACCCCATTTTACATACCCATATTTGTTAAAAGAGAGTTTAATCTCCCAAATCAAAACAAAACCACATATCAACAAACAAACAAACAAACATACAAGTGAACTCCAATTAGCATACCTAAATTTGTTAAGTATGGGTCTCATTTCTAAAAGAAAATCAAACTCCAACAATAAATTTCAAACATATATTTGAACTCTATTTGACATACCTAAATTTGTCAAAATAAGAGTCACCATTTTAAAATCAAATCAACAAATATCAAACACAATTGAACTCCATTTAACATACTTAAATTGGTTAAATGAGAGTTCTTCCTTTCAAATCAAATCAACATATCAAACAAACAATAATCAAACCATTAAGACAGAAAGCTTTCAAAATTTTCAAACATATAATTGAACTCCACTTAGCATGCCTAAATTTGCTAAAGTAAGGGTTACCAAAACCAAATTTCAAACAGAGAGAATATAACAAATACATCTCTAAAGGTCTCTCCAAAATAGTTGAACCCCACTAAACATACCTAAATTTATTGAATGAGGGTTCCAAATCAAAATCAAAATCTTATGGCAAAGTCTCTCCTCAAATTCCTAAATCTCTCTAATATAATGAACCCCACTTAGCATACCTAAATTTGTTAAGTGTGGGTTCAAATTCCAAAGTCAAATCAAGAAATTAATAATTCAATATAATTATCAAAATAAGGGTCTAATTTCTTTTTGTTTCAACAAATGTAGAGGTACCAGCCCAGTTCTTTTCTCTTTCCTACGGTCAGTCTTCTGCCATGTCTCCGGGTAGGGTGATCTTCTCATTTCATTCTGGTGTGGATTTGTCCTTGGATCAGGCCATACTCCCCACTAATACACACATGATCCAGTTTGGATGTGGTTTTGAGGTCATCAGAGTCACATGTGAGGGGCCAGCCCTCACCACTGTTAGTGAGGAGAAGGTGTGTTGACCTCATTTTTAGGATGAGCTCTCAGCCCCTCCTTCTTAAACATAAGACTCCTCTTAGACACTAAGTGTTTCCTTAGTCTTAAGATACTTCTAGTGATTAGGTGAACACTTAACCTAACCCTAGAGACTTAGTATAGTTAGCCATAGGAATAGGTCATGCCTTAGGGGGTTAGGAAAATTTGCCTACCCTATAGCTTGAACCAATCCTCACTTCCTTCCTTCAAATCAAATTTCAAAATTCAAATCAAACTCCAAATCAAATAAACTTCGAACTCAAATCAATTTCAACTTGATTGATTTTCTCAAATCTCAAATCAATTCCAATGGATTTTCTTAAATCATGAATCAACTCCAAATGATTGAAACTCATGATTGAATTCCAAATCCTAAAAATCTTTCTAAAGCCCTTTGATTCTATCTTATGGACTTAGCCTAAACCAAATCCAAATAAATTCAAATTCAAGAGATTTTCTCATAACCCATTTATATTTGTATTTATATTCACAAATATAAATGAAATATAAATTTAAATATCCAAAAAATCAATTCAAAACTCAAATCCAAATTCAACCAAAATTCAACCTAAGCCTTTCAAGTCAAATTATTGAACTTAGCCAAATCAAATTCAACTCAAGCCAAACCCTTGATTTTTCTTCATGATTCAATCAATCCTTTAATCATGAATCCAAATATAAACATAAACTTCAATCATCAAACCAAAACAAAATTCAAAAATCAAACCCAAATCAAACTCATGTTTGCCCTTTGAACTTCAAATTGTCAAATGAATCAAAACTCATTTGACTCCAAACCACTTGCAAATGGATTTATATTTCAATCATAAGTCCACATGTGAGTTCAATCAAACTTGATCAAGTCAATTGACCCACTTTGGCTCACTTGACCCAAAGTGACCTAAAGTACCCCTTTTGAACCAAATTCTAATTCTACCCAAATTGGATTGAACTAAGCCTACCTAAGCCTCACATTGTGAGCAACAACCATCATGAAATGATTAATCACTCAAATTGAGTCAAACCAAGTCAAAACTAAGGGTTGGCTAAGTCAACACTTTGCCAAAATGAAACCTAAACTAGCCAAAATCTACCATAGGCCAAATTGATTGAAACTATTGATCGAAAAATTCATGATCAATGTTTGAACTTGACTAAGTCATCATTTGAGCCTTACCTAACTAGACTTGACCCAAGTTGACCCAACTTGACCTAAAAGTCAAATATGTCAAAACTTGATTAAAACCAAATTGATTGAAACCAATGGGTCAAGTTCATTCCAAATCACTTATTGAACTTGACCAAAGCCTCAATTGGCCAACGAGACCCAACCTAGTCCAATTGACCATGAACCCAACTTGACCTAAAAGGTCAAATTGAGCTAAAATCAAATTAAACCAAAATTGATTGAAACCAAAGCTACCTAAACATTTCAAATGACCAACCAATCCTAAACCAACCCATGACCTAACCCAAATAGGTTAAATTGGTGAACTTGACCCATTTGACCTAAATGAAATCAAATGAACCAAAATTAAGTATAAACCAAATTGAACCAAACCAATGATGCCAACACATTTTAAATCATCATATGAACTTGTCCCAACCCTTAGTTTGACCCAATTTGACAAATTGGTCAACTTGACCCAAGTTGACCCATTTTGACCTAAATGGGTCAACATGAGCAAATGACATCAAATCAACTCCAAATTCCTTCAAATTTAAAAAAACCTCATTTAAAACTATTCTAAATTTTCCCAAAGTGAAATCAAAGCTAAATGACCAATTTACCCCTAGGTCAAGGGGTAACCTATGGCCAATTCCACTTGGAATTTGGTCAATTCCTTTTCATGGACACTTGGCACCCTCTTAGTGGACCAAGTGGACACTAGTGTGGTGCACATGACCCAATAGGTTTGGGTCATCCAAACCCAACCCAAGGCCAAAATCAACCACCCACTTGAAAATTGAGCACATGGGAATCTCTCCTCCACCTTGTTTTGCACATGGAAACTTCTCCACTACCTCCCTCTGCCAAAACTGAATCACATGCCACCCTAAATGGCCTAACCAACCCACTCCATGAGGTGAATTTGATCAAAATGGCTAAACACCTCTCGGTCATCCGATCCTTAGAGGGGGAGATATACTCCCCCTCATTTCTCTCATTCCACACTCACACTATGAACTCCAAAGCAAGCATTCTCAAGCTTCTCCAAGGTCTCCAAGGCTCATTTGAATTCTCTCTTCTAGGTTTCCTTAAGCCAAAATAGGGAGCTAAGGGAAATTCCACTTTGCTCAATACCTAATATCAAGCCAATTGCTCTTGCAAACATCCTCAAAGACTCAATCGAGTTGATCCAAAGCTTCTTCCAAGCTTCCAAGGCAAGAGGGGAGTTAGACCAAAGCCGCAAGCCTAAGAGGAGGACTTTGGCCAATTGAGCAATCCACTTCATCCCAAAGCTTGAAACCTTCAACAGAGCTTCATCTCCACTAGACGAAGCTACCTCGATAGTTGGGAGCATCGGAGGCAAGGTATGCCTTCAAACCGAGCCTAGAATAGGAAGTGTTTGGTCCTTTTTGAAGCAAATTTTCATCCCAAATAAAATTGGCCATTGGATCTACTTGTGCTTACTCCTAGATGGTGTAGGTAAAATCAATCATCTCACCGAAGCTCGATCAAGCCCTAAGGAATGCTCTCCTACAAGTGAGCTCAGTGATGGATCATGGACCATCCATCCGTGCTTTTGGATGGACGATCCTGATTAATCCATGCAGGATCCATGGATTTATCCCTTAAGAATTTAATCACCATCCGATTGATCTGATCAGAAGAGCGATAAAATCACCCGTGATGACATTGGATGTGACTACTTAAATAGTGAATCCCATCATGCCACGTGGAAAGTGTGCACCACATCAGTAGTCCATGTGGCACTGACGGGATTAGTTAATTAATTAGGAATTTAATTAAGTTTTAATCACTGAAACTTCAAAAATACATAACTAAATATAGAAAAATTAAAAAATACAAAATAAAATGCATGTGAAGATAATTCAGAGGGGAATTCATTAAAATTATTTCTAATTGATTTTAAACAATGAATTCTCCTTAATTAGGGTTTTATTGAAAATTTAATAACCCTAATTATTCCTTAATTACTCCATTAATTGATTCCAAGTTTCTCAAATATATTTAGTGGGACTCCGATGTTTGCCCTAATATTCTTGAAATTTATTGATGAGTTAATTAGGAAATCAATGTATCCTTAATCTCTTAAATGTAATTAAGCTTTAAACATGTGAAGGGTTTAATCCCTTGATTATGTTAATTAAACTTTATTTAAGTGAAGAGGAGGTTTATGGAATGGTTTGGGGTATTTTCCCCATTCCCTAAACCACTTTCCTTCCTTAATCTAAATTTAATTAAGGGGCTAATCTACTAATGACCTACTTAATTAACTTGATAAAATTTTTGAAATATTCCGTAACTCAATTCATTCCTTTTGGGTAGATGCTTAGCTATTCAAAACCTAAGTACCTAAGGAAATCATACCTAACCCACATGTGTGAAAAGGTTATGAAAGTACTTAAATTAAGCTCTTAAGCTTAATCATTAATTATGAGCCAAATGCATTAGCCCTTTCTTTCTTAGGTCATTGATTAAAATTCCTTGTGATTTTATGTCATACATTGGCTCATAATTATTTGGTTAAATATGTTAAAGTGGTGTAAATAAGGGGTAATTAATGAACTTAATGAACACCTTAACCTAATCAAAACATAAAATTCACTTAATTTTTCTAAAAATTAAAGTAAATTGATTCACATATGGGGGAAAGTGGGTTAGGACCAGCAAACCTTCTTACATTTCCTAAACTCAAATCAAATCAAACCAATTTTGATTCACTTTAAATAATCTTATTTCATAAGATTGTCTTTAGAATTAATTAGGGTGAATGGATTTAAATACTTTCATCACTTTATTTATTTCCTATCATGAAAAATGTGTATGTCATATGAAAATCATGCATTCATGCCTTTAAAAACAAATTAAAAATGAAATGTTTCCTTTATATCAAATTGTATGTTTTGGTTAAAGTAAGAATAAGAATGACTATTATGAATACTAAATCTAAAATTATTTTCAAAACTTATAAATCAAACATCACAACTGAAAAGTACACTACTTATAATTATTTATAGGCTTGCATGTGAATATAATATAAGGTATTCATTGTGTGACTTTTCTCTTCTTCTCTTAGCATAGTTTTGAATAGGATTTTGCAAAGTGTATAGTTCATTTGAAAAGAACACAACACTTGCTTAAATCCATTCATATTCATTCCTATGTTATCACTTAAGAAGGATATTCACACTTGCATATGTAAATTGCATAAACAAATCAAACAAACAAACATAAACTTTTTGCATGATTCTCTTTCCATGCATTTCTTTTTGTACATGCACATGTATTTAAGAAATGTAGTACATTTTTCCGAAAACCCGGTTTTGAGAGGTTTTAAGTAGCCCTAAGTAGGTCACCTTACACCTCGTGCTAACAATGGGGCCATACTCACTTACATTTTTTTATACTTGCAAATGTGCATATGAAAAATGGATAAAAGAATCCCTCTTTTCTACTTAACAAAATCATGCATCATAAAAACATCCAAATTTTTTAAACAAACTCTCTTAGCATTGATCATTAAGTTGTGCTAACTACTTCCATTTGTATGTATAGATATGCTTAGGATCCATCCATATTCATGTTACACATGTTAAGAAAGAAATGAAGTGATGTGTGTTTTGTGAAAGTAATTCACTCTACTTAATCTTAAAATGTCTTTCTTTTTGAATAGATTTGTTTAAGAAAAATTAAACTTAGGATTAATTAAAACACATAATAAAATATTCACTAAACAAAAATCTTTAATGAATCTACCTTAAAATTACTTAAGGTAGAGAGGAAAGAGAAGTTCTCTTCTCTTTTTCTCTCTTTACAGCACTTAGTAATTAATTATAGGTTCATTCAAACCTAATCAATTCATAAAATAAAATCAACCAAATCAATTAAATCACTTAAATGAAATCACCCTCTAATTTGAACATTTTCATACTTAGAAAACTTTAACCTTAGCTATACATACACAAACCTTAAATAGCACACATTAGGCTAGGTCACCACTTCTAGCTTTAGGGTTATGTATGGTTTGATTTTATTTTTATTTTATGATGTAATATTTTAGTCTGATGTTAGTGCATGTGTTTAGATTGAATGGTAGAGATCTTAGTCTAACCATTATTGCTTCTGTGGATTGTGCTTAAGGCATGTAATAAAAATATAAAAAATGTTTTGTTATGTGTTGCTTATGCCCTTAAGCATAATCCAAAATAGGTGGACTTGGTTACCCATGTGGGGAGCTAATTTATATATATATATATATATATATATATATATATGTATATATATATATATATATATATATATATATATATATATATATGCTTGGATTATATGGTTTTTTTCATTTTTGCAAGTTTTAGTTAGATATCCTTTTTCTCATTTTTTCATGTAATTTTGCAATGAATTATTATGGAGGATTAGGATGAACATTGGTTATAAGATTATATCTTATGTATCATGTGAAGCCTTTGGAGTAACCACAAACCCAACCAAAAAAAGAAGAAGAAAGAAGAAATAAAGAATGAATAATAATGAATTCCTTCTTGATTATATTTAATTCATTTAAAATTGAGGTTGTATGGAGTCAGCCAATTTATTTTGGTTTTGCATCATAAATGGTCTCTTATTTCTTTGTGCTTTTATAAATTGATTGATGTTTGTTATTCATTAAGATGACATCTTTTCCTAGTTTTACTTATTTTGATGGCCTATGAAAATTAGGCTTAGGGAAAATAAATTTTCTATCTAATTAATCAACTCAAAACTAAAGATTAAATAACTCATAACCTCACCTACAGCTTAGGCTATAAAATCAAGATAAAAGAATTAGCAACCCTTTAGCTGTATATTGTACTTTCTTTCACACATCATGCATAAAAAGCATATTATTTCACTCTTGATTTGAGGGCTTCCACCCATGCAGAAATTTGGCTTGATCTTGAGAGCCATGGTGGAAACACACCCCTCCTTTCTTCGGTTTTGGTCCATAATCTAATTTCTCATGCATTAAGCATATGAATCCTATAAGCCTGTGTCAAATAAATTGTCCAAAATGAAAATAAATGTAATAAAGTTTGCATTAGATTTAGGTCATTAAATCATGCCCTATATGATCTAGTCTCTTAGGGAGTGTGTTTAAAGACTTAGTTTCTTTCTAAATAAATAATAGCTAAGCTATCTTGCAAAAGCATATGACTTGTCTACATATATTTAAAATTATAGGAAGAGTTAGTTGGAAGCCACCCCCAGGCGGTTGTAAGTCCAAATAGTCAGGTGGTTTATCCTCTCTTGTGGAGGTAAACCAAAGACCCATTTTTCATCTTAGATTTAGGTCATGCTTTGGCCCTTGCCAAAGCTCCGTAGATTTAGGTTCAGAGGTTGCTACTTCCTTTTATAGGCTACGAGTATAAATCTTTGCCTCTTAGGCATTTTCATGATCTTGTGTCATGGAATTGTAAGCCCTAGATTTCTCATAAAAATTCAAATCAAAATAAATAATTTCCTTCAAACTTCAAAAATATAAAGCCCAACCATAGGATAGTTTGGGATGCATACTAGGCTTCCTAGTATCATGAGCATCCCTTATTTATCTTCTTTTGGCTTCAATAATAACTCCCTCCTCTTGATCAATCCCACTTAATCTTTCAAAAACCAATTGATTGATAGTCCTATCTTTGAAATCTTTGAAGACAATAATCATTTACCTTAATCGAGAGTATTCCTAAGGAATCATGTTCCTTATGATGTAATTAACTATGGGGGGGCTTCATAGGAACTTAATGAATTTAAAATAAACCCTACTACTTTTCATGTAAAGTGTGGGGAATAATCTGGTACATCAAGACCCATAGTCCTTAGGAGTTCTTATTCAAGTGATTAGGTCCATTGTAGGGTGGTGACTTTTATCTTTTGAGATAATATACATTTCATCAATGTCGTACCCGATCACCCTACTAAAAATATCTCCGGATCTACATGGTATCCTGATAATGTGTTATATTTCTATTTTCATTTATGCTCTTTCCAAAAGGGATGGATTAAGGCAGGAATTTATATATTTTTCACCATTATTAGCAAGGAGGAGGCAAGCAAGCCACTTCGCTTGATGTGTAGTTTACTCGAGTTTCCTCATTAAAGAGGAGGGTCGTTGTGGTTCCCCCATCAATGTGATAGCTTCAACATCGCTTCAAAGATCGCTGCCAATTCGCTTTGTTGCCCCGCCGCTTCTAGTGGCTAGCACACCACCTCATACTATTCCCCACTTTGGGGAATGCTATCTTAGCTTCTGAGATAGTATCTTCCACCTTCAAGGTTGATACTAGCTCTCACTCTGTCTCGCTCACTAAGACACAATGCCGCAATAAGAACCACAAGATTAAGCAGCAATTCGAGCATGAGATGAGGCAGATTGATGATGCCTCTCATGTTGCTAAGAAGGGTTCCCCTTGTGAGACCTCTCCACTTCTAAGTGGTAGTAGGTTCCACCTCCTCTTAGCTTCAGAAGGAGAGAAGGATTACTACAGGATCATTGCATCACCTCCACCACCTGCAGAGTTTGAGACACTGGCTAGGGACAAGAGGAAGCCTTATGTCAGTCTATGGTCCGTTCTTCATAGGGTCCATAGAGCTCATGGATGCTCGAAGTCCAACTTACTTCATGACTTGAGGAGTCTGATCCCTATGAGCGTTAGGGGTCAAATTCACAGAGAGAGAGAGAGAGAGAGAGAGTCACCGGCTAGAGTTCGCCAAGGTGCAAGCGAGAGAGGAGGTATGCATGCCTGGAATCCACCCTAATGGATTTTCCTGATCAGTGCTCTATCATAGTCGATCATTCAGATAGCATAGTTCTCACCGATATCATTCGACGCAAGAGGAGCCCTCCAGTAGAGAGGTAGTCAGTGTCCTTACCATCGCATCGCCATCGCCCACCATCAGCTAAGTCTCAAAGATCCCCCTCACCAAGATGCACAAACCTCCCTGAGAGAGACCCTCTCTTTGGTGATCCGGCTATGGCCCAAGGATCCCTCCATTACACATTGAGGTAAGCTCCCCTACTCAACCTTCTACGTTGTGGGAAGGAGTGGCGACCTAAGAGCATGGTCGCTCCACCTTCACAGCAGTTGGAGGAAGAGAGGATAGGGGATACCAATATAGTCGCCATGATAGTGGAGCTTGCCTGTGGAGTGTACTACTAGATGAGCATCTAGCATACATTATGTATAGCATGTAGCATCAACTTTTCTATGTTCCAGTAGAGCCATGCAGGGTAGATGACCATTCCTTATATTACATCATAGAGGACTACCGCATCACAGTAAATTGTTGGTAGTGATCATTTCGATCGAGGAGCTTTGAACTCGATGATGAGGATGACATGTTGACATGACAAAGTTCACATGGTCGACATCCGAGGATCCCCAGAGGGAACAACAAAGAAAGGTGTTGTAGGAGCGATGACACTCTCACTCAATTCAACACCTCCTCCACTAGCTCGGGAAGGATGACCGTGATGAGGATGGAGAAGAGGGTAGAAATTGATGGCGGTGGTCTTAACATTGGAGAACCCACCCCAGCCTCACTTTCTCCCATGGTGATCTAAGTTAGTACATACCTTAGATCATCCAATGTGCACTCCCATAGATGATGATGCTGGTAGTTTGCATAAGAAGGTCATGGATAGCACATCCATGCATGAGAAGAATATCAAGCACATGGTGAAACAGCAGGTGAAGGAGGTATTGGAGCAAGCCAAGGGGAGCTCATCCATTCCAAAGGGTAGACTCTACCCAGACAAATTCAATATAATTCAATACCCCAAGGGTTTCATGCCACTGTCCTTCAAGATATTTGATGGTAGTGGAAACTCATGGTAGCACATTACACATTTTAGAGCCGGTTGCTACAATGTCGGTGGCAATCACGCACTCTTATTTAGACTTTTTGTTAACAGCTTAACAGGGGTTGCATTTGATTTGTATGTCAAACTGTCCAACGATTCAGTGAAGATCTTTTCTAAGTTAGAGCATATCTTCATCAAGAGATTCACAGGAGCTCAGCAGAGGGTGACTGTAGGTGACCTCCTTATAGAAAAATAGAAACCTAATGAGTACCTTGTGATTACATTCTTAGGTGGCACAATTTGAGTATAAAATATGAATCATAGCTGTCTGAACAACATGACATTGAGATTCTGCTCAAGAATATCCATGGCCCAATCGCCTTCATGCTTAAGGGCTTTGCCATCAAAACATTCAAGAAATTAATCAACGAGGTGGCTAGGCTACAAGAGGAAGCCAAATAGTTGCCCTTCTCAAATTAATCATCTTGGCCCAAGCCACATAAGGTGTTCAAGAAGAATCTAATAACAGTTATGTCAGTAGATAGAGGGAAGCAGCTAGCTAGAGTGCAGTATGGCCCGGTCGCCTTCATGCTTAAGGGCTTTACCATCAAAACATTCAAGAAATTAATCAACAAGGTGACTAGGCTACAAGAGGAAGCCAAATAGTTGCCCTTCGCGGATTAATCATCTAGGCCTAAGCCGTAGAAGGTATTCGAGAAGAAGCCAGTGACAATTGTGTCTATGGATAGAGGGGAGCATCTAGCAAGAGTGTAGTATGAGAGACCACAAGCTCAACAGCCTCATTCACCACCTTCTCTTCCACCACCTTGGCCATCATACCATCCATCATAGCTACCACAACGGCCACCACCGTTGCCACAACAACCTACCCAGCAACAGTATTCATATCCACCACCATGTAGCTATTTTCCACCTACTCTTGTTGAGAGACTAAGCAAGTCATACTCATTCAAGAGAGAGGTAGTCAAGAAGATCTTTAAAAATCACCTAAAGAAACCTGATTTCTAGCTACTAGAGCCTAAGAGGCCAGAGAAAGTGGGCAAGAGCGATGATCTTAACTTTTTCCCTTACCACTGCATGTTAAGCCATGTCTTAGAGGATTGCCTCACTTTTAAAGACTAGCTTTAGCATAGCTATAAGTCGAATTCTATAATTATCCTTAAGGAATACTTGTTAGAACAACCATTTGGTTCTATTAGAGTAATCCTTGGGGATACTTCTGATCCTCTTAAGACCAAAGAAGATTTGGATTTTTTTTTATCCTGTACCTCTAAGAAAATCATTTCTAAGATCAAGAAACTTTTCTTGCAGGTGCCTGAAGTAACTCGAACCTCTAATACCAAGGAAGGTTTACTAGTTGTAAAGGACACTTTGGGAGAGTGGAAGCCCGTTAGTAGTGGCAGTAGCTTACTACACTTGCCTGGGATAGATCTGTAGCGCAACCACCATCTGAGTCCAGCACTCCCTCCACCATCGCAGCTACTACTTCCTCTGCTAGCTCCTCATCTAATGGTGAGCATTGTCAATGGATGGGGCACCAAACCCTCGCTCACTTTTACTTGATTTCTATCATGTACCTCCACCTAAATTAAAGAAATCAATGAAGAAAGCTGATTCCACTTATATTCTCTTTACTTCTGATACTCCTAATTCATTCTTATAGAAAGCTCTTTGAGTCAAAAAAATAATAATAACTCAAATAGTTTTGATCCATTCCTTTCTAATTCAGATCAAATTTTCCTTCTCAAAATCAACCTGGGTTCACCTCTTAACATTGTAGAGGACCAGCCTAGAGTTGATTATAATGTCCTAGCTCATCTTAGAAGTTGCTAGCTAAATTAAGCATATATGACACCCCTATCTTATCCAAAGAGATGAGGGAATCTCTAATCAAAGCCTTACTTGATCCAGAGATATGCTTAGCTCAATTGATCACTACTAAAGAGGAGTCACACTACTCAAATTAAATCTTAGGAGTTACATTCAGTGATGAAGACTTACTTCTAGAGATGATCAGCACGTATCCTCTTACATTATAGTGGATGTAGACATGCTATCTAGAGTTCTAGTTGACCGTTGTCATTATGAGTCTAAGAACCTTGTCTACAGGATTGACATCTCTAAACTCCAAAAGGAGAGGATGATGTTGAAAGGATTCAATGAATAAGGTGAGAGGGATTAAAGACTGCAAAGCCACATACACTCATATACCAATGCTTTGCTTGAGACCATGGATACACGAGAGCAACATGGTCCCATCCTCTACATCGGCATGAAGTTCATGAGAGGGATCAATACTATGTCAAAGGAGATCTCAAACCATGTATAGTTCACGAGGTCAGGATATATGAGGATACAGCCTACTATCTACCTCAAAACCAAAAAGTCTATTCTCGTAAACTTAGCCAAATTCAAGACAAAAGAAAAGAAAGAAAAGAAAAGAAGAAGAAAGAAAAAGAAAAAAAAAGGAAAATAAAAGGGAGAAATAAACTCGTGAGGAGGAAGTAAAACGAGATTAGATTCCACCCATTCATCACTCCATTCAAATAAGTGGGGAATGACCCAACATCCACCAAGATGAGGAAGAGGTTGGTCCAGTATGGGGTGGAAGACCTCCTTATTGGCCACCTAATAGGAGATATGTCCAAGCCACTAAGAATACACATGTTATCCATATAGACTTAGAATCTAGTTCAGAAGATGAGTCTTATATGGTTAGCACACCAGCCAACTCTTCTTGATAGTAGATCCCGTTGGAGGTGACACATGAGCCAAACAGCGATGAAGGCCAGACTCCAAAGCAAAGCATAAATATATCCAAGTCTCTATGTGAAACTATCAGGCATCAGTTGGGAACTTTAGCTCTAACCCCACTTTCCTCACAAAAAGTTAAGGGTTTGGCAATTAAGAAAGCCCTTAAATCATCCATAGATGTGAAGACTCTGAGGTTCTTTCTTGGAGCATCATCCTCAAGTCAAGAATTTGATGTAAAACTTAAGGATGATTCATAAAAAGATTTAATAAAATTACCTTTTGATTGGTACTCGCCTTGTGTTCTAAATTTAGCAAAGTAAAAGGTTGATCCCACATACTTGGTCCAAGTGTTAGACTACTTGAAGATATGGAATAATGCAAGAACTCTCAATCAAGACCAAGACTAGGCTTTGGCATGATAAAGCCTAGTCGATGATGACGACACGCTAGTCATCACTAATCATTTGGAATCTGATAAGTACTTTTAAAATCACATTAACTCATATGAGGAGGTGTGTTTAGAAACTTTAGATGGCCTAGATGACTTTCAAGTCAAAGATGCACTACCAGAGTTTGAAGAAGAGATCAAGTCAACCATGAGCTCAAAGAAATTAACTTAAGAATTGAAGAAAATCCACAACCCATACATACACGCTTTGTTGAATGAAACTGAAACCAATGACTTAGTTAAGCAACTCATTGAGTTTAAGGACTGCTTTGCATAGAGTTATGAAGAGATTCCTAGATTCACTCCTAACGTAGCAGTCCATAAACTAGTAATACAGCCTAATGTTAATCTTACCAAGCAAGCTCCTAGACGCATGCGATTAGACATCGAACAACAGGCCATTTTTGAAGTCAAGAAACTAATCAATGATGGTTTCATCCAGGAGGAAAAATACCCCCACATAGTTCTCCAGTGTCATCCCAGTTAAGAAGAAGAATGATCAAATTCGCATATGCGTCAATTTTAGGGATCAAAATAAGGCATGTCCAAAAGATGAATTTACATTACCAATACTAGAACTGATGGTAGACATTGTCTCATCTCATGAAGTCTTCTCTTTCATGGATGGCTCATCTAGATATAACCAAATAAAGGTGGCCCATGAAGATGAAAGGAACACTGCCTTTAGAACCCCAATTAGAATCTATTGTAATAAGGTAATGCCTTTTGGCCTTAAAAATATCGGTTCCACATAACTTGAATCTTTGAGGAACTCATTCATCACCAAGTTGAATACTACATCGATGATCTCGTGGTCAAAAGCAAAGAAAAGGAAGACCATCTCTTTGCTTGAGAGTAATTTTTAAACGGTTAAGATAATTTAACCTCAAAATGAACAAGTGTGCATTCGGAGTAGCTTTAGGAAAAATTCCTTGGGTTTGTTGTCCGACGCCATGGAATCAAAAATCAATCCGAAGAAGTTCAAAGCGATATTAAAAATTCCATCCCTTAAAATTATAACTCAACTTAGATCATTCCAAGGGCAGTTGGCGTATGTAAGATGCTTTATATCCAACATATCAAAGAGGCACCAGCCATTCTCAGCACTTGTCAAAAAGGATGCTAAGTTCAAGTGGGATGACAAGTGCCAACACGCCTTTGAAGATGTCAAGAAATATCTTATGACACTGCCAGTTCTAGCAACCCTTATCCTGGGCAAGCCTTTGATACTCTATACTACTACGTTAAACGACTCCCTTAGTGCTTTGTTGGCCCAAGCCAATGATGAAGGGAAGCAAAACACACTCTACTACCTTAGCCATCGTCTAATCCTTACTGAAGAAAATTATCCACCTATTGAAAAGTATTGCCTGGCTTTAATATTTGCATCCCAAAAGCTACATCATTACATCCTTTCTCATAAAAGTGACTTGATCTCTAGAATCAATCCACTATAATATCTCATGACAGGACCGATGCTATCCAGATGATTGGCACATTGGTCCATGATTATATCGTAGTTTGACATCACTTTCGTACCCCTCCATGCGGTGAAAGGATAGGCACTCACTGATTTCTTAGCAACACACCCACTTCTTGCTGAATCTCTCCTTAGTGACCTCATAAAAAAAAAATCATGAACTTAGGATTCACCGCCGGAGATATATTTGATGGTGCGCTTCCTCTCAAAGAGGAGAGAAGAACCACAATCCTACACTTCGTGAAAAGTGGGGTAGGAATAGTTCTCCTAACTCCAGACCATGATATGATGAGATTCTCATACCATCTATCTAATCCTTACACCAATAACGAAGCCAAATATGAGGCTCTGATTGTCGGTCTGAAGTTAACCATCTCGCCAACCATCTAGAACATAAACATCTTTGGGGATTCTCAATTAGTGGTCAACCAAATCGTCGAGTCCTACAAAGTTCTAAAGCTTAGGCTCCATCACTACCACAAGTATACCATGGAGTTGTTGGCCCAAATCCTAGAGATTACTATTTATAAGATTCCTCGTGGAGAAAACTCCATAACATATGCATTATCCAAGCTTGCCAAAGAGTTGGCATGTCCAAAGGATGAGTCCATATCAATAGAGGTCCAAAATAGGCAAGTCTTACCTCTTATTGATATTAGACTCATCGAGAAGTACTCTCTTAAAGGGGAGCTTGTCGTTGCCAAAAAGGAAGAGGAGTCAGATTGGAGGCAACCACTCATGGATTACCTAAACAAGGGCAAACTACCTCAAGAGAAGTCACAAGCTCATCAGATGAAGCAAAGGGCACTTTCTTTCATGGATGGTGTCTTATACTGGCCCTTCTATCATGTGGTTACATTGTTAGACAAGCAGCAAGAAAATCATGACCGAGGTACATTCAGATTATGTGGGCCCACCATCCCAAGATGAAATCAAAATCAGATTCTACTATCGATGATCATTGCATGGATGTGGATAGGCCATCAATGTCAAGTATAGTGGTCCTAGACCAACCACCCAACATTTTACACCTAACATTGGCCATTCAATGTCGTGATACATAGTGGGTTTGATCGATCCTCCTTCCAAAGGTCATGGTTCATCCTAGCTACCAACTACTTTTCAAATGCAAGGTGATCCCACAGAGGTCCAAACATGTGCTCTAGTTTTTAGAACCATATCGTATATAGATTCGAGGTGCCTCACAAATTATATATGATAATGGTATACATTCAAGAATAAAATTAATAACTTTGCCCAGAGAAACAACATAGATTGGATATACTCTACCATCTATTATCTAAGAGCAAACATCTTAGCAGAAGCCTTTAACAAAATTCTTATCCAATACTCAAAAAGGCACTCAACAATAACAAATGATAATGGCATAAGGAGTTAGTTGAAGCTTTGTGGGCCTACCGCACTACCTGTAACTCAACTCGCCTCCTCTTTCTCCTTAGTGTATGGGTCTAAAGCCGCTCTACCCTTAAAAGTTCAACTCTTATCACTAAAGATAGTCATGGGTAGCAAGATCATAACATAGCAGAATGCTAGGCTACGATTAGAAGAGCTTAAAGGTTTGGAGGAGAGACATTTATGGGCATGCCAAAACCTCAAGTTATACAAAGCCAAAATGATTCAAGCTCATAATAAGTTGGTCTGTCCTAGAGCTTTTCAAGTAGGAGAGCTTATTTTTGTTCTGAGGAGACTAATTGTTGCCCATCAGAAGATGAGAGGCAAGTTTAAACCCACTTGAGAAGGTCATTTTTCCATAGAGAAACCCTACCAAGGAGGATCATATCAACTTATCAATCATAAGAGAGAGTGCCCAATGCTTCCAATCAATGGGATCTACCTAAAGTTTTTACCCATAAACTACATTTGAAAATAATTATTATCATTGAGAATTTCATTTCAAATTCAATCTCTTCAAATTGAAAGCATTGTCTATGAATCTGATGATGTTTTAGGTAGTGTAAGGAACTCAAGTGGCATCTTATCTTTCATCAACACATCACAAACATAAATTACACACAAAATACAAAACAAACACATATCTTTTGTCTCAAGCTACCTTGAGTTGAGATAACACCTGGGTACTCATTAGTCGCCCTGTAGTGATTCACTACTTAGCTAGTGTACCACCCCAGAGGTCATCTTTCTTTGGAGGATGTAAGTGTCCCATGCTTTCTTCCGCAACTACTACACACACCGATGAGTGCCTTAGTATAGCTCATGCTAAACCATAGCTACCTCTTGATGGCTTCATTTAAGAAGATATAAACCTGCTATGCTTTTTTCTTGGACCAACCTTCGTGCACTGACTAGGTCAAGTATATTTGAGGTTCAAGATAAGTCCCCTACCAGCTCTTTTCCTCCCGACTACTTCAAGTCTAGGTCCAGTCCTTCCTCGGGACTCCCCGCTTAGTAGTTACCCTACAGATAGCATCTGTCCTGCCGATGATAGACTATCTCGATAATCATTTCTGTGTATGAAGATGTAAGTCCGTTATGCCTTCTTCTTAGATTGATTATCACACACTGACCGGTACCTTAGGTTTGTTGGTGTTCGCTATGCTAACAACGACCCACCTGGTGGATACATCACTCATGAAAGATGTAAGTATGCTACGCTTTCTCATTGAGTTGGCCACCGTACACCTATAAGCTTTCTTTTTAGGGATCAGGATAATGCCCCTAGTAGCACCTCCTCTGTGGACATTCTATTTGGATCATGTCCTTGCAACCCTATCTAGACACTTCCGGGTTACTTGAGCTTTTCCTTTCCTAGTAACCACTCTGTGGTTGGAGAACCACATGCATTCCCCTTCCAAAGAAATTTGAGATAGGTCATGGTCGCATATACACCTTCAAGTGGTCCCTCGCACACCAACAAGGTCCACGTAAACATATAAACAAATAAAATATATATTGGCTTGTGGATTAGGGGACACCCCCAGCGATACCTTTTCCCAAGCAGGTATCCTATCTTTGGGCATTGTCAGCAAGACTCCCTATAAGAATTGTCTGACTAGTCTTGAGTTGACATAAGCCCCATCGCTATCACTCATTCATTCACCCTAAGTCGCTTGATTTATTATGCTACCAAGTGTCACCCCTGGTTATTCCCGCTTTAGAAGATGTAAATCGCTACACTTTCTTCACGGTCGTTGCAATCAATGACAACCCTTAGGTTGGTAATACCCTTTGGATCGTAAATTTGACAGTCTAGCGACATGGCCCCTTCTCATTGGATCCATCACATACCAACAGTCCATAAATTAAATCAAACTAAATCAATTCAAACAAGCCATATCAAAATCAAATGAAATTATTTCTGACTACTCTCAAGTTTATGTAAGTCCACAGCAACACTCACTCAGTAGTCACTTTAGGTTTGGTTCAATTTGTTGCTACCAAAGTCACCCCTATTGTTCCTGAAAGATGTAAATGCTACACTTTCTTCAAGACATCGCGTTCACCAAAAGGCAACCGTTAGGTTGGTTAGTCTTACCCCACAACCGGTAGACTACCCCTTTGGGTTTATAAATATGAGATAGGTCAAGGCCATTATATCCCCTTATTAGTGGGTCCATCACACAGTGATAAAATATAAATGAAACTTACATTCACATGTCCTAAACAAAATATACAATCAAATCAATTAAAATCCAAATCAAATTCGAACCTCTCCTAAATCATATGATTTGATCCTATGGACTTAGCCAAAATCCCCTTTAATTCAAGTCAATTTCAATTTATTTTCTCATGAGTCAACTATTTCTTCAATCATCTTCCAAAAATAAATGAAACCTACATTCACATGTCCTAAACCAAAATCCAAACCAAGCTAGACCTATCCTAAGCCATATAATTCAATCCCATGGACTTAGCCAAAATTCCATTCAAACCAAATCAAATTCAATTGATTTTATCATGAATCAATTATTTCTTCAATCATCATCCCAAATATAAATGAAATTTACAATCATCAAGCCAAAATTAATTCAATCAAATCAAATCAAACCTAACCCATTTGACTTGAAATATCCAAATGAACCAAAACCCATTTGAACCCAAATCAATTACAATCAAAGCTATAAATCAATCCTAAATCCATATATAAATCCAACTAATTCAACCCAAAATTGACTCAACTAAACCCAATTGTTCACTAATTTGACCCAAAGTGACCAATTTGAACCAAGTTCCAATCCTACTTAAATTGGATTGAACAAAACCTACCAAAACCTTTTGTGATGATCATCAATCATCCTTGATTGACCAATTGTCACCAATTGGGTCAAACCAAGTCAACTTGGTCATTTGACCAAGTTTACCCACTTAACCTACATCAGCCAAACTAGAAAAATCTTAACCCAAGCTAAATTAATTGAAACCATTGATTCACACCAACCTATGATCACTGATTAAACATGACTTGACCATCAATTGAGCCAAACCTAACCCAATTTTTCCTTTGACCCAATTTGGCCTAAAAGACCAAATTAGGTCAAATCATGATCCAACATAAATTGATTGCAACCAATGGCTCAAGTTTATTCCAAATTGATTATTGAACTAGACCAAAGTCATACCCAATTGACCTAAAGGTTAAATAAATCTAAATCAAATCCAAAATTAATTCAAACTAAAGCCTACAATCATCTTCAATTAACCAATTGAACATGAATTAACCCCTAACCCAAGCCAATTTGGCCAATTTGGCCAAATTGGTCAACTTGATCCATTTGACCCATATGACTTCAAATGAGCCAAAATCAAATCCAAGACAAATTGACTCAAACCAATTGAACCAAAACATCCCAAATACTTATTTGAACATGGTTTGACCCTTGGTTTGACCACCAATTGGTCAACTTAACCAACAAGCCCAATTTGACCTATAAGGGTCAAATTGAGCCAAACCCATTTAAACCAAGGCCAAACCCAATGAAACCTAATCCAACCCATAATAAACTCACCTTTGATCAGCCCCAAACTAGCCCAACCCAAATTGGGTCCAATCCAAAGCCTTACCCATTGGATGGTGGATAAGAAAGCGCGTCCACCACCAACACATAGGCACCACTTTGAATGGCTTTAAGTAACCAATTATGTGGCGCCACATGGAAAGCATGCCACATCAGCAGTCCACGTGGTGCCAACGAGATTACGCTTATTTAATTAATTTTAATGGCTGAATCTTTGAAAATTCATAATAAATTGTAGAAAAATCTAAAAAATATAAATAAATATTTATTTTAAATGTATTTTAAAGGAGAATTATTAAAAATTAATTCCAATTAAATTTGAATAGTGATTAAGGCTTAATTAAGATTTAATTACAAACTTAATTAGCTTAATTACCTTATAATTACTTAAGTAATTGACCCCAAACTTTGTGTGTTAGTTTAATTGGATGACCTCTACCTTCTATAATTTTCTTGGGATTTATTACTTGGTTAATTAGGTGAATTGACTATTTAAGCCCTAATCACTCTCTTAACTAATTTAATTAATTTATTAACCTCCTAAATAGTAAAAATCAATTAATTAATGCACTAATCACTTGAACAATGAATGGGCAAGGAGAATGGGGTTAAGACCTCCTTCCAAACCTCTTTTCCTAAGCCCATTTCTCTTTTAAGGAAAATCAATTAAAATGACATTAATTGAGAGATTAATTAGTTAATTAAGTGGCTTAATTAATCAAATCAAAATCATAATCACATCAAATAATTAACAATGGAATTAAGGGTTCCTCTTTATGTGTTTAATAATATAAAGACCTCTTAAGAAAATTATGATTAGCCCATAAGTGAGAGAAAATCATAAAAGTACTTAATTAGGTTCTTTAATTTAATTAACTCTTAATCATGAGCCATTTGCATTAGGTCCTTGTAGGAGCATTGCAATTTTATTTCCTCACATGTTCATATCATTTGTGGCTCATAATTAAGTGGTTAATCAAATTGAAGAAACACAAGTAAGGGTAATTAATTGATTTAATTAAAGATCCAACTTAATTAATTCATAAAATTCACTTAATTACCTTTTCTTAAACCAATTAAGTGTACCAACATGGGAATGGGATTAAAATAACAATTAATTCTTCTCCTCTTTAAAATTAACCAAAATCTCAAATCATAAGTCAATAATAAACTTTTGTTTTCCTTACATAGTTTTATTTAATGTGATTGTCCTTAGGGATTAATGTGATTAAATGAAATCATGTGGTTATGTTTAATCATTTCTTTCCAAGTACATTAAATATTGTATGTCATTTGATTTCATGCATTCATGTCTTTCAAAAGTAATTAAATCAAATGAAATTTCTTTATGTAAAGCTTGCATGTGTTGGATTAACTTATCATATGTGTGGCTATTATCACTATTAAATCCAAATATATTTTTTAAAAGTTTATAAAGGGAAACAACATATGTTGTAATGATAGTTATAAATACATAGGAGGTGCATGTGCTTATAGCCTAAGTATATGAAGTGAAGTCTTCTTTCTTTTATTCATATGTTGATTTACATAAGTTTGAATGGTAGTGAGTATAAAGTTTGAACATCCCGGGAATATGAGACTTTAGCTAGCCCCAAAGAGGTCATTTGATTACCTCACTTCCCTTATTTATAAAGACACGTACTCATTTGATTTCATTCTTATGTATTTTGATATTAGAATTTGTATAGAGCTTTAATTCATATACATAAATAATGTAATTAAAGAAAATACAATATTTGCATGATTTTCATTCTCTTAATTGTGCATACATTCATATGTATCTAAACAAGCAAGTATATAAGACATCTCGAATATGAGTTTTTATTTTAGCCCCATGGAGGTCATTTGATTACCTCACTTCCCTAGTTAACAATGGAACATACTTATTTATATCTTAATACATGCGTATGTATATGTGATTAAAGAATGGAAATCCCCTTTTCTATTAAAAATGCATGCATCCATAATTGTTCAAGTGATTGAATTATTTAATCATGCGATTTGGAGCTTTCTTTCCTATATTCATGTATGCAAATTTACATATGTGTGAATGAAATTGGGTATATAGTCTAGACATCTCAGGAATATGATGCTTTAGCTAGCCTCAAGGAGGTTATTTAATTACCTCACTTCCCTGCATAATAATAGCACGTACCTATTTAATTTCATCCCTATGTATTTTTGTTTAAGAATTTAGATAAAGCTTTAAATTTACATACATCATATAATTCAATTGAATGAAATATAAACTTCAAACATAAACATACATTCATCATTCAAGTGTGCTAAGACATGTTGTATGTATGGATATGCTAAGTATTAAATCATATGCATGTTACATGTGAGGTAAAAAGATGACTTAGTATACTTCATGTGAAAATAATTCAATTAGATTAATCTTACAAGCCTTTCATATTGGATAAGATCATTTAAAGTTAACCTAAACTTAGGAATAATTAAAAAATTATTTAATAAGCCATTCACTAAAGAGAACTAAATCAAATTAATATGCTTTAGAAAGTGGCTTAAGGTAGGGATGGAAGAAGGTAATCATCTTCCTTCTCTTTACAACACTTAGTTGTTAAGAGTAAATCCTATAAAACAAAATAAAAACACAAACTAAAGTTTGAAAATCAATTGAACAACTTCAAGTGAAACCAACCCTTATGTGAAGTTAAACATTGCCAAATTTATCAAAATATAACTCTAACGCTTAGTTAAGACATACAACACAAGACCATAACACACACATTAGAATTAAGTCACCACTTCTAGCTCTATGTTAGGACGGTGCATGATGTGATGTATGTTTTATTTTATGATGTATTATTTTAAACTGGATGTTAGGGTATATTCTTTGTAGACTGGATGTTAGGCCACTCTTAGCCTAATCATATTTTTACAGGGGTTATGCTTAAGGGGATGCTTAAAAATAAATATAAATGCTCTCTTAGCAGGTTGCTTAAACCCCTAAGCATAATCCAAGTTAGGCAAGTGGGCTTCGTTACCCATGTGGATGGTGCTAAGTCCAAGTTATACATATAACTACTCGGGATTGTATGTATGTTTAGCTAACCACTATTTTGCAGGAGTAGTTAGATTTATTTTTTCTATATGAATATAATTTTGCAATAGGAATTAGAATTAGTGCTATAGGGATGAGCAGTGGCCAGAAGGCTTTGTCCTAGGGTACCCTGTGATGCCTTTGAAGCAACAAATCAAAGAAAGAACAAACCAAATCAAGAGAAAGAAGGGGGAAGATGGAAGAGTGAAGAATGATGATGCCCATAGCATATTGTCATTTTTATTGTAATTATTCTTTCATATTCTAGGTTGTATAAGGGTAAAGCTCAGCTACCCATCTTTTCTTCTTCGAGTTCTACGGCAAAACCCGACCGCACCTGCCTCTTATTCTTTTGTAGTAGTTTATAAAATTGATTAATCATTTGTTTAAATTGTTCAATAGAAATGGCATGCTTTTTCATAATTTCTTATGATTGATGCCTTAATGTATGGTCTGGATACGGTAGACTCTTATAATAAAAATAAATTTTCTACCCAACTAATCACTCATAACTAAATTTTAAATAACTCATAATCTCATCATAAAGCTTTGGACATAAATAAGATAATTAAAAGATTTAGAAACCCATTAGTTGTATGATTGTATGTCTCACATCATGCATATCATTATGCGTCACTTCTGTAAAAATAAGAGGCTCTGTCCTTACACAATAGGGTCCGCTTGACCTATGAGAACAACCCCTGACTATGGAGCTTCATCATGTCTCTTTTTATTTGGGCAATAATCTACTTCATCATGTATTTAGTCATATAAAAACCCCAAAGCTTTTGTCTAAGTGATGTGTCAAAAAAATGAAATAAAACTTGAAAAGATTTTGCATTTATAGATTAAGTCATATGCTCATACTACTCATGTTATAGTCTCTTAGGGAGTGGGTTTAAGACTTTAGTCTCTTTCTAGTTAAATAACTACCCTAGCTATCTTGCAATTTATAAGACTGGACTACATGGCTTTAAAATTGTAGAATAAGTTAGCTGGTGGCCACCAAAATGGTAAGTCATTTGTTCACTCTCTCTTGTGGAGATAAACCATGTCCACCTATCGCTAGATTTATCATGCTTTAGCTCATACTAAAGCTCTCTAGATTTAGGATCTGAGATAGATATTTCCTTCGAGCTACAAGCATAAATTCTCACCTCGTAGGCATCTCCATAACCTTGTGTTGGCGGATTATAAGCCCTAATCTAATAAAATTTAACTTAAATAAATAAATCTCTTTTTTAAATATATAAATCTCAATCATAAGATATGGAATGATGCCTAAGATCATGACAATTTCTTACTTCCTCCCTTTAGATTCCAAAAATAAGTCTTCTCCTTGAACTTTCCCAATTGATTTTCTAAACATAACCAATCCTTTTATAATCTAACCTTGAAATATTTGGAGATGATAATTATCTACTTTGACCGAGAGTATTCTTAGGGGTTGTTTGGTTGCCTGCATTTAGAATGCAATGTAAAAGGAAATATAAAGTAAAGTGAATAGAAATGATTACTTTATAGTTGTTCTGAGTTTTATTAAATACACGACTTTACATTTTGTTTATGACAAAATGTAATGTAAAGTAAATCATTGGACGTCAGGTTATATAGGCGGATTATGGAGGTGACCGACATGGAAATGCGGATGAGGGCGGCGAATGGCATATGACCATTGTACATGGTTAATGGCTGGAAACTGACCATGAATAACCATTATGTCACTGTCATTTTGGCGGCATACTGACCGGTCAGGCTTAGTAGGCATGTGGTGAGTAGATACATGGCTATCCGAAGCTATGCATTATGCTCCATGCATAATGGCGCATGTGGCATACACATAATGCTGGTAGGCATGCATGGCTACCAATAAACCTCTCTTCTCTTTTCAAAAGATCGAATCTAATGAAATATATGGGCCCTCAAGATCATGTTATATTCTATCTCAGATTAATTTCAAATACACTCAAACCGCCTCTATCTGTATTTCAAATGCCTCAAATAAATACAATGTATTTGCTTTACTAAACATAAAATTAATAATACATGAAAGTGAATGATACACTCACTTTACTTGCAACTATTCTTTAAATTTCAATTCCTATGATGTAATTAACTACGGAGGTTTGCTTCCATAGGTAACTTAAGAACTCAGTTTAATATAAACCCTACTTTTTTTTCATCCATGTAAAGCAGGGGAAAATCTCTGGTATATTCAAAGACCCATCATACCTTAGGAATCCTTATTAGGTGATTAGGTCCATTATAGGGTGATGCCTCTATCTTTCAAGATAGTACATCATACCTTAATGTCATACCCAATCATCTCAATAAGTACCCCCTACGATCTGCATGGTGTCCCCCCTTTCATCCAAAAATAAACACCGTAGAAGATCATGCAAAAGATTATATTTTTAGTTGAATTATTTATACATGTAAAGTAAAGCTTTATCCAAATTCTAATACAAATATACATAGGAATGAGATTAAATAAGTACATGCCTTTGTTAAGCATGGAAGTGAGATAAACAAATAACCTCCTTAGGGCTACTTCAAGCCTCGTATTCTCAGGATGTCCAGACTATATACTTATTATCATTCAAACATATGTAAATCCATATATAGGAGAGAAAGCACTATCTTCACATGCTTAAGCTATAAACACATGCAAATCTTATATGTATTCATAACTACTATCACTCCAAATGTTATCATCAATTTATAACCTTTAAAAAATAATTTTGAATTTATTAGTAATAATAGCCACACATATAATAAGATTAAGCCAACACATGCAATTTTACATAAGTAAATTCCATTTGGTTTTGAAAATATGAATGTATGATATCACATGACATATAACATTTAAGGTGATTGAAAAGGAATAGCCAAACATCTCCACATAATTCATTCAACTACACTAATTCCTAAGGACAAACACATTAAATAAAATCATTTAAGGAAAACCAAAGCTTCTTATTAATTTGGGTTTTGGATTTTGATTGAACTTAAAGAGGAGAGATCATTTGTTATTTTCCATCCCATTCCCATGTTGGAAATTTTAATTTATTTAAGTAAGGATAATTAAGTGATTTTTTTTATTTGTAAGTTGAACCATTAAATAATCCATTTAATTACCATTTTCTATGCTTCTTTAATTTAATTAATCATTTAATCATGAGCCACAAATGATATGCACATGAGGAAAATAAAATTGCAATGCTCTTAGAGGACCTAATGCAATTGGCTCATGATTGGAGATTAATTAGATTAAAAAATCTAATTAAGTACTTTTATGATTTTCCTCACACTTATGGGCTAATCATAAATTTCCTTAAGGTCTTTATGTTATTGAACACATAAAGTGGAAACCCTTAATTTCAAATTAGATTATCCGATGTGATTGTCATTTCAATTTGATTTGATTTCATTATTAATTGATTAATTAATCTCTTAATTAAACCTCTCATTAATAAACTCTCTTTAATTAAATGAATTTGGAAAAGTAATTAGGAAAGTGATCATAATCTCCCTCCCTCATCATCTCACCATTAATCAATGATTAATGAAGTTAAATTAATTAATTTTTACTATTTTGGACTCTAAATAATTATTAAATGATTTAAGAGGGTAATTAAGGTTTGAATTCAAATTCTCCTAATTACATAGCCAATAAATCCCAATAAAATCATAAGAGATAGTGGTCGTCCCATTAAATCAACATGCCAAGTTTGGGATTAATTTCCCAAGTAATTAAGGCTTAATTAAACTAATTAAGGAAACATTCAAACCCTAATTAAGATTTAATTACTATTCAAAATTAAATGAAACCATTTTTATTAAATTCTCCTCTATTTAACCATTCCAAAATATATTTATTTATATTTTTTAGATTTTGCTACAATTAGTTATGATTTTAGGAAGTTTCAGTGCAATTAATCACATTTTAAATCCTAATTAATCCCTAATCCCGTTAACGCCACGCGGGAAGCTGACTTAGCAGTGTTTTCCATGTGGCATCATGGGATTGGCCACTTAAATCGTCCATCACAGTTGAGTCGCAGATGATGCGCTTTTGTCCCGCATCTCGATCATCAGTGGGATTAATCTGTAAAAAAGATTAAATTGAATAAATCTAATTGGATTGATCGTGGCCATCCGTTCCAATCATGCAGAATGGACGGCAGATGATCCTTCATCCCCCGAGAGATGGATGATGGACACCGTCCAACCTCCTTCGCTCGATCTGACCTCGTCAGAGCTCATGATGCCTCGAAATGAACTACAAAAGTTTCAGGGAAGAGATCTAGAGAGATCTAATGATGAAAATCATATGAAATCATTTCTTTCACAAATGTCAAACAAAAATTGAATTTTCTACAGTTTGCTAGAATTTATCTCATTGGAGCTCAGGACCAGTGGTCTATTGACCGAGATAGCTTCATCTTGAAGAGAGGAAGCCCTACTGAGAAGCTCGCATCTTGCCTCCTCGCCGATGGCTCTGTGGACCAAATGCCATCGGAATCCTCATTGGAGTTAGTCTTGGATGGGTCTTCGGTGCTCGAATCAATTCATTCTTGATAGCTAAAGCTAGGGGAATGTGTGGGTGAAGTTAATTTGAAAATGATAGAGGTTAAGAGTTGGATGGAGATAGGCTTTGTCCTATTTCGGGTTTGGCATTGCCAGCGACGGGAAGCTCCGAGGAACTCAGGGAAGTGCTCGGGAAGCTCATCTCCACTCTCTCATTCTTTGAGAATGGCTTGATATATGTGAGAGTTTAATGGGGAAGAGTATACTTCCTCCCCCTCAAATCTGATGAGTTGGATTAGCTCTACCTTGGGTAGACGTCCGGCCAGCGCAGGCAGCCAGGGACGTCAAAGAAGTGTTGATGTGGCTCTATTTGAGTGGGTGAGTGAATGGAGGAAGGATGCCATGGATGAGGTGGAGTGTCTTTGGTTTCCTAGGTGTGATAATGGGAGGAGGTTGATTTTCTCACCTTCCTTGACCTATGGCTGACCCAACCAGCCTTGGGTCAGGTTAGCCATAGGGCCAAGGGTCCAAACTAAGCTAAGAGTGGTTGCCAAATGCAAAGGAGGGGGTTTGACCACCCAAAATGGATTTTGTCCTATGTGGAGGGCTTTACCCACTAGGTAATGGGTCAATTCAGGTTTGATTTGGGTCAGGTTTGATTTGGAGTGACCTAAGGATGGGTCATGCCAAATTTGAGTGGGTTTGGAGTTAGTTTTATTGGGTTTGGCTCAATTTGACCCATGTAGGTCAAATTGGGCTAAGTTGAGTTAAGTTGACCAATTGGTCAAATTGAGTCAAATCATGGGTTAAGCTAAGTTCAAATAATGATTTGGGATGTTTTGGTTCAATTGGTTTGATTTGATTTAGATTGGATTTGGATTTGACTCATGTGAGTTCATTTGGGTCAAATGGGCTAAGTTGACCAATTTGGTCAAATTTGCCAAACTGGCTTAGTGAGGTGTCGATTTATGTTCAATTGATCATTTCAAGATGATTGTAGGCTTTGGTTTCAATCAATTTAGATTTATGAATAATTTAGATTAGTTTGACCTTTAAATCAATTTGGGCTAAATGGGTCAACCAACGATTTGATCATGTTCAATAATCAATTTGTAATGGATTTGAAGCATTAGTTTGAATCAATTTGGATTAGATTGAGATTTGGTCCAATTTGACCTTAGGGTTAACTTGGGTCAAGAAGCTAATTAGGCTTAATTTGGCTCAATTGATGGTTAAGTCATGTTCAAAGATCAATTTTAGGTTGGTAGAGATCATTGGTTTTAATCAATTTGATTTAGAATGAAGTTTGGTTCAATTTGGCTCATGTAGGCTAATTAGGTAAAATTGATCAATCAAGGATGATCAATAATCATTGTAGAAAGTTTTGCATAAGTTGGCTCAATCCAATTTGGGTTGGATTGGAGTTTAGTTCAAATGGGTCATTTAGGTCACTTTGGGGTCAAGTGAACTTAATGGGTCAATTGAATTAGTTTTGGGTTCAATTAGGTTGAATTGTTTGATAATTAATTTGGGATTGATTGATGGCTTTGATTACAATTGATTTGGGTTTAATTATATTTTGGCTTCAATTGATGGTCAAGTCATGTTCAAAGATCAATTTTGAGTTGGTAAGGATCACTTAATCAATTTGATTTAGAATGGAGTTTGATTCAATTTGGCTCATGTAGGCTAATAAGATCAACTTAATCAAATGATCAAATCGACTTGGTTTACTCCAATTGATTGCAATTGATCAATCAAGGATGATCAACAATCATTATTGGAAGTTTTGCATGGGTTGGCTCAAACCAATTTGGGTTGGATTGGAGTTTGGTTCAAATAGGTCCTTTAGGTCACTTCGGGTCAAGTGAACTTATTGAGTAAATTGAATTGATTTTGGGTTGAATTAGGTTGAATTGAGTTTGGCTTTGAGTTGAGTTAGGTTGAATTAAGTTTGATAATTGATTTGGGATTGATTGATGGCTTTGATTGTAATTGATTTGGGTTTAAATAGATTTTGGCTCATTTGGATATTTTGGGTTCAAATGGGCTAGCTTGGGTTAATTGAATTTATTTTGGTCCATTGGCTTGGTTGTAGCTTTTGGTAGAATTTGGAATGAAGGTTTGAATGGTTGAAGGGCTTTTGTGAAAATCAATTAAATTAAGTTTGATTGAAGGAAATTTGGTTAAGGCCATTTGATTGGCTTAAGGGATTAAGATGGATTTAGGTTTAAATCATTTTGGCTTGGAGCTTGGATATGAAATAAATCAATTGGGTTTTGGTTGGATTAATTTGAAATTGAATTTGGCTAAGGGGATAGGCATGAGACTTGGCTTAGGCCATAGGGTGGGTATGTTACCTTTAGATCCTACGACATGGCCTAAACCTATGGCAAGTCCTCCTAAGTCTCTAGGTTTGAGTTAAGTGTTCACTTAGTCACTATAAGTATCATATGACTAAGAAGATCCTAGTGTCTAGAAGACTCTTAGGCCTAAGATGGAAGATTGAATCCTCACTCCAAAAGTGAGGTCAACACAACCTTAATTGAATTTTGTTTTCCATCCAAGCTCTAAGTCAAATTGACTTAGGCTCTAACCTAAGTTAGCTCCATCATGATACTTTGATCCAACTTGAAGCCCATTCAAGTAAACAAAATTTGATTGATTTTTGCAAAAGCACTCCAACCATTCAATAAACTATTTCAAACTCTTCCAATACTTGCAATCAAACCAATTCAACCAAATAGATCCAATCAACCCAAGTTAGTCCACTTGACCCAAAAGGTCCAAATGATCCAAAATCTAATCAAAACCACCAATCAACCTTAAATCCACCATTGAACTCTTCTCAACACCCAATTCCATCAATTCAACTCAATCAACCTAATTGGTCCACTTGACCTAAAGTTGCCTAAATGACCAAATTGACTCAAACTTCAATTCAACCCAAATTGGATTGAATCAACCCATCAATTTCCATCCATAATGATTGTTGATTATCTTGGATAGCCCAATTGTAATCAATTGAATCAAATCAAACTAATTTGACCACTTAACCTAAGTTGACCCAATTTGACCTAAGGGACAAATTGGGCTAAATCTCATCCCAACTCTAATTGATTGAAACCAATGCCTCTAATCAATCATAAATTGATTATTGAACATGATCCAACCTTCAATTAAACCCAATTTGGTCAACCTAACACAATTGACCCCTTTAGCCCAAATTGACCTAAAGGATCCAATTGAGCCAAATCCTTCCCGAATCCAAATTGATTCAAACCAACACCTACAATTATTCTCAAATGATCAATTGAACCTAGATCAACCCTCCACCCAAACCAATTTAGCCAATTTGATCAAATTGGCAACTTAGTCCATTTGGCCTAAATGAACTTGTATGAACCAAAATCAAATCCACTTCAAATTGAACCAATACATTCCAAATGATCAATTGAATATACATAAATCCTTGATTTGACCTAATTTGACTAATATGGGTCAAATTGAGCCAAACCCATCCAAAACAAATTCAAACCCAACTAAACTTGGCATGACTCATCATTGGCTCACCATGGGTCTGCCCAAGTGGGCCCAACCCATGGTGAACCTAGTTTGGGTCAAAACCCTTAAACTAGGCCATCCAAATGGGACTCATTTGGATGGATTCTCCTACTCCCCAAGCCTTAGAACCACCTTTAATCATTCTTGGACACTAGGACCACTGACCCAACCTAACCCAAAGCTATTGGGCTCAACCTTTTTCCATGAGAGGGTGAGCTCACCCATGGCATGCCATTGGTTCACTTAGAGGAGGAGGTTCAACCCATGTCATTACCTCAGCCTCTCAAGTACCTCCACCTCAGCAGTCCCCTACCGCCTCCGACCACCTACCCCAGCTAATTGGCTGCCAATTGTTGAGCCAATCTCAGCCCTTGGTTTACTTGGGGAAGAGAGTATACTCTTCCTCATCCATTAAAACTTCACAAAGAGTTTTCATTAGGGTATTATGAGTAGTCCAAGACCCTTCCCCGAATCTCTAGCACACTCCATCATCGACGAGACCAACCACTGAGCAAAATCGAGAGCCTCGTCCGTCCAATCTCATCAAAACCTCACCAAATCCAAATTAACTCTCCCCACACCTTCCCCTCACTCCGATGAGTCAAAATGAATCGATCATTTATCGATTTGATCATGGGAAGGCACTCCAAGACCAACTCGAATGAGCTTTATGACAGCGCTTGGTCCATAGAGGAATCGACGAGGAGGCAGCTCGAGATCTTCTCAATAGGGCTTCATCTCCTTAAGATGAAGCTACCTCAATTGACCGGCTGTCGGTCTTTAGCTTCTGCGAGGTAAAATTTGGAAACCATAAATTTTCCCATTGGGTGTTTATCTTTTGTGAAATGAATTATGATTTTATATTATTTCTATAGTAGGATCTTCTTAGATCTCTTCCCCCGAATGTTTTGGAGTCGATCTCGTGGTCCCATAAGCTGAGAAAGCAGGAAGCTGACGGTCCATCTTGGCATTGGGACTTGACATCACTTTTGGAGTGATGATTCAACTCTTCCATCATATATCTAGGAATTTTAGACTCTAAGAGCCCCTTTAGTCATAAGACATGGTTAGTGGCTAAATGAACACTTAATCTATACCTAAAGACTTAAAAGGATTAGCCATATGGCCATGCCTTAGGACCTAAAGAAACCTACCTAGCCTATAGCCTAACCAAACCAATGTCTATCTCCTTAGCCAAAATCCAACTTCAAATCAATACAACCAAATCTAATTGAATTTCAATTCAAACTCAAATCCAAACTTCAAAACCAAAACCAAATCTAAATGATATAAACCTAAACCCATGATTCAACCCTATGGACTTAACCAAAATTCCCTTCAATCCAAACCAAATCCAATTGATTTTCTTAAAATCAATTCAATCCTTCAATCATCACTTCAAGCCATACCAAAATCTACAATAAAATCAATCAACCCAAACTCAATTCAATTAACCTAACCTAACCCATTTGACCTAAAATATTCCAATGAGCCAAAATATAATTAAACTCAAATCAATTGCAATCAAACCCATAAACCAATCTCAAATCAATACCTAAACTCAACTCGACTCAATCAACCCAAAATCAAGCTAATTGACCCATTTAAGTTCACTTGACCTAAAGTGGAAAGGACCTTTTGAGTCAAATCTCAATCCAACCTAAATTGGATTGAACCAAGCCAATCAAAGCCTCCTATGATGATTGTTGATCATTCTTGATTGATCAATTGCCATCAATTGGATCAAACCAAGTCAACTTAGTCATTTGACCAAATCAACCACTTAACCTACATGAGCCAAATAAACCAAATCTCATCCTAAGCTAAAGAAATTGAAACCAATAATTAATACTAACCTAAAATCAATCCTTGAACATGACTTGACCGTCAATTGAGCCAAACCAAACCCAATTGGCCCTTTGACCAAAGTTGACCAAATTTGACCTAAAGAGCCAAATTAGGTCAAATCAAAATCTAATCCAAACTGATTCAAACCAATGCCGCAAATCTATTCCAAACTGATTATTGAATATGACCAAAGCCTTGATTGAATCTAATTTGATTAATTGAACCCAATTGACTCTTTTAGCCCAAATTGACCTAAATGGTCAATTTGGCCTAAATCATTCCTAAATCTAAATTAATTGAAATCAAAGCCTACAATTATCTTCATGTGATTAAGAATATGAATCAACACCTAACCCAAACCAATTTGGCCAATTTGGCTAAATTAATCAACTTGACCTATTTGACCCATATGAACTCAAATGGGTCAAATCCAAATCCAATCCAAATTAAACCTAACTAATTGAACAAAAATACTCCAAATACTCATTTAAACTTGACTCAACTTTTAGTTTGACCCAATTTGACCAATTAATTAACTTGACCCAACCTAGCCTAATTTGATATGCATGGATCAAATTAAGCCAAACCAATTCAAACCCAGCTCAAACCCATTGAAATTTGGCATGACCCATCCTTGGCTCACCTTGGCTTAGCCCAAATCAAACCCAACCTAATTTGGACTCGGTTTGACCCATTACCCAATGGGTAAAGCCTCCCATATGAGATAAAATCCAAATATGGGGGGTCAACCACTCTCTTTTGCACTTAGCAGCCACCCAAAGCCAAGAATGGACTCCTAGCTAGGTGGCTAACCTGACCCAAAGTGATTAGGTCAGCCCTTGGTCAAGGGGAGGTGAGTTAACCCATCTCCCCTCATTAGTTCACCCAAATGAGATAGGGACCACCAAGCTCCACCACTTTGGACACCGAGCCCTGCCACCCACCTCCACCTGGCAGAACCCCATCCACCCAGAGGGAGGTATACTCTTGATCAAACCAAGCAATTGACCTCCTCGAGCTCAAATCTCATTCCGACTCAGAGCATTCCCAAGATCCTCGAGCCTTCCCATCCGGAGATGATGAAGTCGAGCCCGTTTGAAATAGGACAAGATTCAACTCCATCTAACTCCACCAAATTCCAACCAATCCCAAATTAACTCTTCCCACACATTCACAAGCTCCGACGAGACGAAATGAACTCTCCCCCGAGTGATTCGAGCACCGGAAGACTTCCCAACAATAACTCTGATGCATTATTTGGTCCAGGAGACTAGGAGGAGGCACCATCTTCTCAGCATAGCTTCACATCCTTAAGGTGAAGCTACCTAAATTGATTAACTACTGGTCCGAAGCTTCGATATGGTAAATTCTATCAAACCGAGCATTTTTCAATTTTTGTTGGGCCTTTTCAAAGGAAATTATAATTTCATGCAAAATCCCACTGTTGGATTCTTGTAGATCAACCTCGTGAAGGTGTGGGATCGATCCTGAGCCTCCATGAGTTTCAGCGAGATCGGATTGAGCAGAGGAAGGAGGATGGTGACCATCTTCCATCGCTCGGGGGACGATGGATCATTCATCGTCCATTTTACGTGATTGGAATAGACGACCATAATCTTTTGAAAGATTAATCTCTAATTTAATCCATAGGATCATAGGATTAATCCCACCATCTAATCTTAGATCGGACGACGAGGATGAAAGCGCGTCCGCCGCCACCCTGTCAACGCTGAGTCGGATAATTTTAAATAACCAATCCCGCAACGCCACATGAAAAATGCTACCACATCAGTGATCCACGTGGCGCCAAAGGGATTAGGCTTAATTAAGGCTTAATTATCCATTTTAATCACTAAACTTTAAAAAATCATAAGTAATTATAGAAAAATCCAAAAAATATAAATAAATACTCATTTTAAAGATAAAATATATAAGATTTGATTAAAAATATTTTATTTAATTTTAAATAATAATTAATGCTTAATTAAGGTTTCAATGCATACTTAATTAACCTAATTAAGCTCTAATTACTTGGTAATTAATTCCAAACTTGGGGAATTGATTTAATGGGATGACCTTTTCCTCCCATAATTTTTTTTGGAATTTATTGCCTAGGTAATTAGGAAAATTGATGTTTTAAATCTTAATTATCTCTTTAATTAATTAAATAATTTATTAACATTTAAAGCAACAAAAATTAATTAATTAAAGCCTATTACTTATTGATTAATAATGAATGAATGAGGGAGAGCGATTGGAACCTCTTTCCTAGTGTCTTTCCCAAATTTATTTCAATTTAAGAAAATTAATTAACATGGGATTAATTAAGTGCTTAATTAATCAATTAAGTGGCTAAATCAAATCAATTGGAATGTTAATCACTTCAGATAATTAATAATAAAATTAAGAGTTTTTTTTTTATGTGTTTAACAATATAAAGACCATTTAAGAAAATTATTATTAACCCATAAGTGTGAAAAAAATATATGAGTACTTAATTAGATTCTTTAACTTAATTAATATTTAATTATGAGCCAATTGCATTAGGTCCTTTAGAGCATTGCAATTTTATTTTCCTCACATATTAATATCATTTATGGCTCATAATTAAGTAGTTAATTAAACTAAAGAAGCATAGGAAAGGGTAATTAAATGATTTGCTTAATGGTTTAACTTAATCAATTCATAAAACCTACTTAATTATCTTTCCTTGAACTAATTAAGATTACTAACATGGGCATGGGATTAAAACAACAAACAATTTCTCTCCTCTTTAAGTTCAACTCAAATCCAAAAGAGAATCAAATTAATAATGAGCTTTGGTTTTCTTTAAGCAATTTTAGTCAATATGATTGTCCTTTGGAATTAGTGTCATTGAATGAATCAAATGTTTATGTTTGATCATTCCTTTCCAATCATTTTAGATGTTGTATGTCATATGGCTTCATGAATTCATCTTTTCAAATCTAAATGAATCAAATGAAATTTATTTATGTAAGCTTGCATGTGTTGATTAAATTTAATTATATGTGTGGCTATTATCATTAATAAATTCAAATCTATTTTCCAAAGTTTATAAATTGATAATGACATTTGGAATGGTGATAATTATGAACACAAATAGGATTTGCATGTGCTTATAGCCTAATCATATGAAGTGAAGCTCTCTTTCTTAAGATTCATGTATAGATTTACATAGGTTTGAATGGTAATGGGTATATAATCTGGACATCCCAGGAATATAAGGCTTTAAATAGCCCCAAGGAGGTCATTTGATTACCTCATTTCCCTGGTTAACAAAGGCACATACTCGTTTTGATTTTATTCCTATATATTTTGGTATTATAATTTTGATAAAACTTTAATTCATATGCATAAATAATCCAACTAAATAAAACACAATCTTCATATGTATGTATTTAAGATAACAAGTATATAGTCTGGACATCCTAGGAATACGAGGCTTTAAGTAGCCCCAAGGAGGTCATTTGATTATCTCACTTTCCTATTTTAAACAATGGAATGTACTTGCTTACATCTTTTATACATGTGTACGTGTGTTTAATCAAAGAATAAAAATCCCCCTATTAAAAATACATGCATTCATAGTCATCTAAGTCATTAAAATACATTACATATAAGTTAGTGCTCTCTTTCTTATGATTTATATATAAATTTACATATGTTTGAATGATAGCAAGTATATAGTCTGGACATCCCGAAAATATGAAGCTTTAAGTAGCCCCAAGGAGGTCATTTGATTACCTCACTTCCCTGGTTAACAAAGGCACGCACTCATTTAATTTCATTCCTATGTATTTTGGTATTAAAATTTGGATAGAGCTTTAATTTATAAGTATAAATAATTCAATCAAACAAAATATTAATTCCAACTATGTGCATTCATCCATCATTTAAGTGTGTCAAAACATATGTTGTATGTATATGTTTGTTAAAGATTAAATCATATGCATGAAAAAAGTGATGGGAAGGAATGATTTAACATGTGTTATGTGATAGTAATCCAGCTACATTAATCTTTAGATGCCTTTCATATTAGATAGATTATTTAGAGTTAACCTAAACTTAGGATTAATAAAATATCTAATAAGTCATTCACTAAAGAGAACTAAATCATATTAATGTGCTTTAGAAAGTGGCTTAAGGTAGGGATGAAGGAGGTTAACCCTCTATCCTTTCTTTATAACACTTAGATGCTAAGTGTAAACCATATGAAACAAAATAAAACATGAATTAAAACAAACAAATCAACTAAACAACTTGAAATGGAACCAACCTTCATGATTAAATTAAACTTTTCCAAATTTAGGAAATTATAACTCTAATGCTTAGTTAAGACATACCACACAAAGCCTTAGCACACACATTAGAATTAGGCCACCACTTCTATTCCTAAGTTAAGACCGATGTATGTGTATTGTATGTTTTATTTTGTGATGTAATATGTTAGATTAGATATTATGGTGTATGTTTCGTAGACTGGATGTTAGGCCATTATCAACCTAATCATATTTTTTGTTGGGGATTATGCTTAAGGTTGCTTAAAAATAAATATAAATGTTCTCTTTGCATGTTGCTTATACCCCTAATCATAATCCAAGTTAGGACAGGTGGGCTTAGTTACCCATGTGCATGGTGCTAAGTCCAAATATAATATCTTTGCAGTATGTATGTATGTTTAGCTAACCTCTATTTTAGTAGGTGTAGTTAGATTTACTTTTCCAAAAATATAATCTTATAGTAGGAATTAGGATTAATGCTATGAGGGATTAGAATGAGCAATGGCTAGAAGGCTTAGTCTGGGAGGCCCTATGATGCCTTGAAGTAAATCAAATCAAAAGAAAGAAGAAGGATGAAAGAAAAGTGAAGAATGAAGACCCCATAGCATGTATTCAATTCTAAATTATAATATTCTTTTTTAATTCTGAGTTGTATAAGGGTAGAGCTCGGCTACCCATATTTTCTCTTTTAGGTGTGCGGTACCAAACCTCTTATTTTTTTATGATTGTTTATAAAATTGATTGATATTATGTTTATATGTGCAATAGGATTGCATCATTTTCATAGTTTATTCATCTTTGATGCTTTAATGTGTGGCGATACAGTAGGCTCTTATAATGAAGTTAATTTTTTATCCAATTAATAACTCATAACCAAATGTTAAAATAATTCACAACCTCATCATAAAGCTTAGGATTTAATCAAGATAATTAAAAAATTTATCATCCCCCTTAGCTATTTGTTGTATGTCTCACATCAAGCATATCATCTTGAATCACTCTTACTAAATGAGGGCCTCCATTCTTGCACTATAGGGACTGCTTGACCTATGAGAGCAACCACCCTTATGATGGAGCTTCACCCTCTTTCCCTCTTAATTTGGCCAATAATCAATTTTCTTCATGTATTTAGACATAAAAATCCCAAAGCCTTTGTCCAAAATATTATGTCAAAATGAAATAAAATTTTTTTAAGGATTTTCATTCTTAGACTGTCATGTGTTCATACCACTCATGCTCTAGTCTCTTAAGAGTGAGTTTATGACTTTAGTCTCTTTCCAATTAAATAAAAAGCCTAACTATCTTGCAATTTCATAAGACCAGACTACATATGATTTTGAATCGTAAGAGGTGTTAGGTGACCACTCCAAGCATTTGTAATTCCATAAGTAGGCGGGTTTATCCTCTCTTATGGAGATGAACCCTAATGTCCACCCTTCGCTTAGATTTAGGTCATGCTTTAGTTTGTGCTAAAGGTCCCAAGATTTAGGATCTGAGGTTGCATGTTTCCTTCGGGCTATGAGCATAAATCCTAATCTCTTAGGCATTTTCATAATCTTGTGTCGATGGATTATAAGTCTTAGCAATCTAATAAAATTTTAACTCAAATAAAATAAATCCTCTCACTTTCAAAACATATGAAGCCTCACCATAGGGTATATTGGAATGCTCATTCCTAGTATCATGAGCATTTCCTACTTATCTTCCTTTAGATCTTAAAATAAATCTCAATTGAACAATCCCACTTGATTTTCCAAAATAGCTAATTTATTGATGGTCTTAACTTTGAAATATTTGGAGACAATAATTTACTACTTTGATCTAGAGTAATTTTAAGAAATTTTATTTCTTAGGATGCAATTAACTATGAGCTTGCCTCCATAGGGAACTTCAGAATCCAGCTTAAAATAAACCCCTTTACTTTTTTATGTAAAGTAGGAGAAGAATCTCTGGTATAAATGAAGACCCATCATATCTTAGGAGTCTTTATTAGGTGATTAAGTCCATTGAAGGGTGATCTTCATATCTTTTGAGATAGTACATCATACCTCAATGTCATACCCGATCACTTCAATAAGTACCCCTTAAGATCTACGTGGTGTCCATCTGAAGCATTCAAAATAAAACAAAACATGTTGGTTATGTTGGCTTGAGGTTGGTTTTGGATGAGTGGACAAATATGGGTTGGTTTATGCCATAGGATAGGTAAGACCTATTTGTCCTAAGGCATATCCTAAGCTTAGGGTATGCCTTCCTAAGTCTCTAGGCTTGGGTTTAGTGTTCCTTTAGTCACTAGAAGTATCCTATGAATAGGGAGATCCAAGTGCCTAGAAGGTTCCTAAGTTTAAGATGGGAAGGATGAGTTCTCACTCCAAAAGTGAGGTCAAAACTTAATAATAGTTAGCTCACATTATTGATTTAAAAGTTTAAAATATATTTGTGTTGGTCTCCTTTATTATCAAACTCGGATCTTGGCCTAAACCTTAAAGATGGCTTCTTAATGGATGTTATTCTATCTATCACCTAAAAAATTTAAATTCACAATAGCATATATCTTTTAGGTTTAACCTTTTTGGTTATTTAATTTGAACTCCACTATTATGTGAATTATTTCTAGCATGCATCTCTACTTTCATAGGAGTTTGACCATCCATTCTATCTAATGTCTTTTTGCATGATTATCTATGAAGGCATAGATTTACCCCTTTTTTAGTTAAATTATTAAATAATAATGTTATGCATTGCTCACTTCTCACCTCAACTAGATTAGCTACCCCAAATTATATCAAATTTTAGCTTTGTAATAAACATATCAAACTTTAATATTATTTTAAATTTATTTTAAAATTTAATTATAATTTTATCATAACTTTCCAATCTAATTTTTCTTATGTTAATTCTAATCACACTATAATTTGACCCATCATGATCAAGCTCAAGACAAAGGCAAGCAACACAATCTGACATATTTTACATCAACACCCATCTTGACTTTTTCTAAATTAGTAAAAAAAAAAATACTAACAAGAGAAACTCAATTAGTTTCTTCCTCTAACTCCTCATCAAATGTTTCTAACTCTTCATCATCTCTATTTCATTTTATGCAATTTCATCATCAAAGCATCTTTACTAAAAAAATTCATTTTCTCATATGAAACATTTGTATTAGCTAAGCTAGCCATTTGATTGATATCAAGAATGGATTGTAGGAATTCAAACATTTCCACCCCTAATAAGTGACTTCAATGGCATATTTTATTACAACTTTACCTCTTGGTTTAGTTTAAATTACAATATACCACTATATTTTCTCTTTTATTCTACATGAATACCTCACATAATACTCATAAAGTGACTATTGAGCTAGCACAATTGAATTATTCTTTACATACTTCTTATTTCGTTTTATTACAATTATTCCATAAAAATTATATATTCCCTAAACCCTAAACCAATTATAGTTGAATAAGACTAAAGCTTTTTCATGATTCCTAAGATATTACAGTTAGACTATCTCTTACAAGACACCATAATATCCCTTTTCATCCTCTACATGAATGTTCCCTTTAATACATTTATCTATTTTTTTTCTTTAACCTACAAATTAATGTAAAATTTGAAACCAATAACCTAAATTATATATCACATTTTAATATATATCATTGAGCCCCAAGCCAACTTATGCAAATCTTAGTTTTCAACTCTATTAAGTGTATCTAAAATTGAAAGTTCATAATTACATTAAACCACTTGCTCTACAAATTATAAAATAAATGTATAGTTTCTTGTGTGAGAAAATAGATCCTTCTAGGTAAGCTTTATTCTTCACAATCCTCTTAATTATATTAAAAATATATATATATAAAGATATTTATGAATTAGCAAATTTACACAAATATATATTAAATTAGGGATAAAATAATAACAGCATATTTTACTTTTCTAATGGCTACATCCAATAATATTGAATGGGGGCTCCAACTCTTACCTCATAGAGTAAATGAATTGGTATGTTCTCTAAGGAGTCATAAAATTCTTGGTGAAAATATTCGCTTTAATTTACATAATATCACTGTAATTTTATTCTTACATTACATCAATTAATATATATTCAAGAATGTGAAGCATAAATCTTTTAAAAAGCTCACATTTATTAATAGATTCTAAATTCTTTTCTTTTTTTATATAATATGATGAATGCAATTGATAATAAATAATTTGTGAACATGTGATAGTTATGACTCTTAAACCAAAGATAAATTTTTTGGACCTAATACCAACACATCATGATATATTAGATGAGTACCCATTTAGGATCTTCAAAGACCAGGCCCACTTGCACATAACTCTTCTTTACTCACTATAAGCAAATACTTGGCTTAGGATTTTAGGATTTTTCCCATTACCTACTTCAACTAGTTTTAGCTCCTTTCTTTTGCAATACTCTTATAAGTTCATTTTAACCTTCAAATCATCATTTATTTTTTCTTTTATGTTTATTAAAAAAGTGAATATATTACCAAAGAGATTCTTCTTGATGTGCATCACATCTAGGTTATGATGTATTTAAATTTTCTTCCAATATGATAAATTCAACATAATCAATCATATGAAAACATACTTAACTAAATTTATCAAAATAGATTATAAAGCTTTTAATTAATATCAAAAGCAATTAACACATACTAGATATCATTAATATGCATTTAAATATTCTTCTTCTTAAACCCTAAACCCTAATACACCAAAATTATACATCAAATTATTAAGATAAATGATAGACTCAATCACCACTATTTAGTTCTTTATTTACTTTCTCTTCTTTACTAATAATAATCTCACTCTAATCATCACCCATTAGTTATATTATGAAGCTAGTAAATTATATCATGGAATTAGGTCATAACATTAACACTATTATATAATCATATTTTATTCTTTATGTTATATTAATTTATGATTCACTTTATGACATGACCTATCTAAAGCTTTGATTATTAGCCATATTTAACTCTTGCTGTGACATATTATAACCATTCCAACACCATCACCTAATCACTTTAAATATACTTATAATATATTGAAGTATTTTTATTAAGTAAGAAATATCATAGCAATATATTAGTACACATCAATGCAAAAGAATGCTAAAATGAGATTCTTTATGCTAGCCCATTCTCTATTAATCAATATATGGCTCTATTTTAAATTTTAAACTTCAAATCCATTAATCAAATATAATTTTTTTTATCATGCCTCAAACTAATTTAAGCTATATATTGCACTAAACTACATCAAGCTAGAGTGAAATTAATGATGAGAATGTTAATTTAATAAAGTTCAATAAAGATTATATTTTCATCAATCATGCACTAATTCCCCTCAAAAGACATGAACTATCAATAAAGAATTATTAGTTCCATTAATAAATACATATAGCCATAAATATCAATTAGAAGGTGGAAATGCGATAAAGTAGAATTAGAAGACACATGAAATTGTAATGACATGATTATATTACTTATATCAAAAGAATCATTTATAACTGCCATGATCTTGCATTAGTATTTCTCATCAAATCAATCATAATAATCATGATTATAAAAAGTGCGTTTCATAACCAAAATATTAATATAGAATAAAACCTATAAGGGCTTAGATTCAATTCATTAAGTTCCTTACCCTTCCTTGAAATAAAATGCACAAGTATATCTAGAAGAGTGACATAAATCCTAGTAGATTATATTGGCCTACCATTAAACTCAATCCACAAATAAGAAAGGTAATATTGAAAGATTGAATCTAAAACTATTTAACACCAAGTAAATCACACAACCTGATGATAAGTTCTTGCACCTAAGTGTCTATCTTGACACCCAAAAGACATTAATTAAGCTCAAACTATAATTTTATTTATTTATTTTTGACATGGTGATTGAAGTTAAGATGTTAAAATCCAATGCTTGCAGAATCTCAAGTGTGTATATAATTTGCTTAAAAAACTCATAAGATCTTTTGAAATTAGACAAGAATTATTTAGATGCTCAGATATTTTATCACTTACTTCAAAATAATGAAATGTCTAAATTTTCAAGTTTGTCACATATGAAATGCTTAATATCTATTTGAAAGGTCGATTCTATTACGCATTGAACAAGATGTCACTTAATACATTAGTTGCTATTGGAGCTCAATAATAACCACATCAATGTGTAGAAGTATAATAAGGTGTTCTCATCCTAAGAATGACCATCACATCTAAAAAAAATACAATTGGTTCACATAATTGATTTGTGCAATTTGACAAACATTGGAATCTTAAATCAGTAGCTGCACTTACCTGGCAGAAGACAAAAATATTAAATATGAAAGTGTTTTTAACTTTATTTGCACAATCATGCGTTTCATCGGTCAAACTAAGAAGACTCTTTCCACCAAAGTGAAGAACAAGAAGCATAGTCACTTGTAAACAGCCTACGGTTATAGAATAACTCCATAAATGGCTCTAATGAATATCAAAATAAAGAACGATCATTGCAGAACATGTTAACAAACATTTTAGTGAAAATAAAAATCCCATACTTGTAATACTACGTTTCTCCACATCACATTTGTTATAAGCGGATCCCTAGAAAGGACAAAAAAATTGTATATGAAAATAACATTCATAAAAAAAAAAAGAATTTGCACAATAGCTATGTTAAGTGTTAAATAATACTCATAGAAGTAAACGAAAGTTCTTGATGGTTGAATAAGCACAAGCATATGTTTGAATAAGAAAGGTTGAAGTTTAATGGTAGGTTGGCAATCAATCATAAAACTTATGCAGAAAATCAATACAATGATTCTAAATTCAATTGACTTACATAAGGATCTAAAAGTTTCATGCAAACTGAAAGTTCTTAAATAAATACCAAGGATCTAAACATTATTTTTTGCATAATATTTTCTTTTAAATAGGTACCTTATGGTCCCAGTGCCTTTGTATTACTCAATTGAATGTCATGTATAATGCCACCAAGGAAGGAAAAACAACTTATTTCATATTATATTATAAAATATACATTAATCATAATTATGAGTATATATTAATTGAAGTCAATAATTAATAATTAAATCATAAATTAATAAATCAAAATTCTTAATTAATATCCTCAATTTACATCATATGTACTATGTAGCATATATCTATAGTTTTTATGTACTTATTTACGATGCATATTAATTTCTACTCTTCAATATTTGAATTATATATTAAACTTGCTTATTTTGCTGAATCTTATATCTTATTTGATGAGTATAATTATTTTCACAGGAAAAAGGAAAGAATAAGATTGAGAAGTTTTCAAAAGCTTTTGTAAATAGAGCTTTAAGGTGAATTTCAATAAATTTTATATTGATTGTTACAAATTTAATGCTTTAGATGATCTATAGTTTAGTATTAAAGATTTAGTTTAAATTACTTGCTTACGATGAATGGTTGATTTTGGTAGATGATTTTATGAATAATGTTCATTTGTACTATTGGGTTAATTTAGACGATTGAGATCTCCTACTGGTTTTATGGCAAAGAAATTTTCAAAATCGATGTAGCATATTCCCAAGAGTTTCACAACTGCTTTGACCCTTCATCGAAGGTGATAAGAGGAACTTAGTTGTATTGTTGGTGCCAAAGCTCCTCCAAAATGGCAAACAAACTTAACATCGTTAGAAGATAGACTTGGCAAGCCATGTAGTCGAACTATCTTATGAAAGAATAGTCGCAATATTTAAGTCGAATGTTTTGAGAAGTATTCACGTTAAATTTACCCATCACTATTATGTCCAGTTGATTGGTTGTATATCGTAGTGAGGTATGACATCATGTGGACCCGCTATAGCCAAGAAAGGCATGCAAATTCTAGTCATTGCATATAAATTTTGTCTAACTTTGCAATGATTATACTAGTTATTTTCTTAAGTCTCCAATATTTGAAAGGTGTTTGCAGGGTAACACATAAATTTTCTCAATTTGCATTCCCTTGGGAAAAACAAGCACTAGTTGACTTTGTTCAGTGTTCAATAAGTTCAAAATGACAAGAACCCAACATAGCTTATTCGAGGCATGTACAATATCTCACAACAAATATATGTTACATTCCACTTGAATCTGATTTAAGTCACATATAAAAGTTTGGTGTCACGTTCAATTCTTCTCATTCTCATATGCTATATTTTTGCCAATCATTTTTCTTTGAACAGAAGTTTAGTTTTATAAATGTTTCGATCCCTCCAAGTGTGAAGCTTGAAGCTCAGACATATCAGTTCTCAGTTCTTTGATCTATTTTCTATTTTGCCATGTTCTATAAACTCTTCTTTGATAATGACTTCATCAAAGTCATGGTCAAAAAAATCTACCATTGAAATTTTAGTCTCCTACAGCTAAAACAACTACGACAAATAGACAACCTCATCTCTTGCGGCTTATACATTATATATTTAATATTTCTTACATCTTCCAACCTCTACATTCTTGGTTTCTCAGAATCCCATCCAAGTCAACTTTTAAACGGATTGCTCTAGCTTGCTTCTGAGAGTACTTAATATGAGATAAAACTTTTGCATGACTGAGGACATGGCAATATCTTGTCAAGCTTGGTAGACAGTGTATGCACTATAATACCAATAGTATCAAATGGAACATGAGTACACTCATATTAGGATATAAGGCATCCCTACTACTTTCCCATGAAAGCATAAGGCAATTGAATGGCATTGTAGAAGATGAATATATTGACCTCCACATTTATTTCATATCTTAAATCAAGCAAATATAGTGAGGTCAACGGACAATGATTGTAGCATCGTATTGATCGGCTTCGCAGACACTTCAATTATGATCAAGGTCGCTCGAATGTCATTTGTTCATAAAACAGACTTCGCCAACATATTTCACTCAATATATTATAAAAAGAATGGTGGATGACATCACATAAATTAGAATAAAGATGCATCAATCACAAACAACCCCAGTGCCCATTCATGAAACTAATTGTTGATATATTCGTAGCACTAAAATCTACTACAGGACCTACAATTGATTCAATCAAATATAATGACCATGATGAGCTACAACTAGGTATCATGCAAATCAGGTTGAAATTACTTCAACTGCCATCAAAATCACTCAAATGACTTATGTTTGCAAACGCCTAATGCATCTAGCACATCGAAAATACCCAAAAAAATGCCATCTTGCATGACCACCACATAAACATGAAATACAAATTGCCCACGAATGAGTAAGGGCATGAAATTCCAAATACCTTATGACAAGTTTTGCAATAAAATAATAATACATGTAATAAAAATTTAATTAGTTAAAGAAATTATTTAAATTAAAATTAATGTAGATTAAATTATATATTCATTTAATATTGTATATATATACAACAAAATCAAAACTATCAGTTATTTTAATTTAACTAAATCTAATCTAACTTAATTTTAAAAATTAACATATAAATTAATTTATTTAAATCGAGATTTAAAGAAAAATATAAAATTTAAGGGGGATTTACATACATACCACACAATTCTTATATATTTACATATCTAATTCCTAAACTTATATTTTTATATATATAACACCACAATCTTCAATATTGCATTAAAAAAAAAACCATCCTCACTCACTTTTTAAAAGTGAAAAGTACCTTTTTTAAAATAGGAAAGTATTAGATAAAAAAAATATCTAACTTTAGGTGTTAGATATGTAAATGCATATGTATGTAATCTTCTCTAATTTTAAATCAAATCATCTCCTTCTCAAATGTAAATTCTGAAAATTCTAGATTCCCATGCCTGTCACCTACTTCATCCCATCCTTATCAAAAACAAGAAAATGAAACTTAAAAAACTCACAACTCTTTCACCTCTATTCATGAATCTCTCTCCATGCCCAAAACCTTGCCAGATGTTGATCCCTTCAACACTCTCTTCCATCTCTCTCTCTCTCTCCATGAAAGGCATATTTCCTTCCATCTCACTCACTCCCTCTTCCATCTCTCTCTCTCTCTCTCTCCTCTCAATGCAAGGCATATTTCCTTACATCTCACTCTCTCACTCTCTAATAGAGAGATAAAAAAAGAAAAGAATCTATTCTCTCTCTATCTCACCCCCATCTCCATTAAAAAATAAAAAAAAATACAAAAAAAGAGAATAAAGAAACTCTCTAAGACCAAAAAATTGAACAGAATTTTGTGTTAATCTTCCCTAATTTTGCCATATTGACAACGTCATTCGTTTCCATAGAAGGTATATAATGCAAAGAAAAAAGGTTCAAAAATTCACCAAAATTAAGTACTTGTATGTGCCTTTATAGGCACGACAGGAAAATTTGTGATTTCACGCAGATGCAAAGACTCATACGTGTATTTCTTGGCGTAGTGAAATGATTGACTCTAGGGTGTGATGCTTAAACAACTCATACATACTTTCTTGATAAGCAAACTGATTCCAACAATATCTTCGTAGGGAGGAGATACCAAAATGCAATCAAAATTCGTCAAACTCTCCCAAACAAGACAAAATAACAATATTTAAATATGAAAGAAACATAAAAATATGAACCTAAAGGGAAAAAGAATTTATAAAATTTTTATGGAACTAAAAAATGAAATACATTTAGAAGTGGGCTTACATACAGCTTGAAAACTCACTTAAAATGCGAGTATAAATCCCTCTTGCACACCCTGAGCACTCTTAAATAAGCACAACAAGCTCAAGTGTGGTGAAAGTGAGCTATCCCATCCACTCTATTTATAGAGGGAGCGGAAATCTTTGTGAGATCCAAAATCAATAAGTGACGAGCATAAGAATGAAAAATGTCTTATAAAATACCTAAAAGATTTTCGCTCATAACTTAAAGCTACCAAACTCACAACTTATACATGTAAGTGAGCAAAGAGCATTAATAAGAATCCAAAATAAATCATGCATGCATTACATGGCCATCTTATTTTTAAAAATCGTTACATCAAACTGCATATAAATGACCTAACAAAATGAACCTTGCATGCATTACAAGGTGTCAGGATGTGCATTCAATCAATTTGATTGCCATATTTGTTAAACCAAATAAACTGAACCAAACAACATAGATAACTAAATTGACCAAATAAAGTATAAAATCAAATTGAACCGAACCGAATTATAATTTGATTTATTCGGCTTAATTGCAATTAAACTGAAAAGTATACAAACACAATGTGATGATAAGATTTTAAATGTAAAATAATCTTTTGAAAAATTAAGATTTCCTAATACATAAGTAAATAAACCCTAAATCAAAATAAAATGTTTTTATCATTTTTCAGTTTATTTGGTTAATCAATATTTCTTTATAAATCTGAACCAAATAACCTCACACCTAAAACCAAAAATTGAATCGTAAATTTATAAACAGAATCAAACCGACCAAATAATCTCGATTCAATTTGATTTTTCTGTTCAAATCGACTAATGCATACCCCTAATGAGATGACTTTACTCAAATCCATTACATCAAAATGCTTGCAAACAACCTAAAAGGATAAATCCTACATGCATTATGAGATAATTTTATGCTTAAATCCATTGCATCAAAATGTGTGCACATAATATAAAAGATTGAATATTGCACGCATCATGAGATATCTTAAAATCAAATTATTGCATTGAAATGCGTGCAACGATCTAAAAATAAAAATTTTCACATCATAGGGTGGTCTTACCTGCAAATATAATGCCTCGATATTCATGCAAATAATCAAATGAATTATGCATTATTACAAGATTAAGCTAGGGTTCATGTTTGATACCTCAAAAAACACGCAAGCATTCTTGAATGGTGTACACGTTTTATGAGAAATTTTTAAGTCCAACCTTAAAAAGTGAATGCATCATGTAGTTGCATTAGAATTCAGGTAAACACATTATAAACATTCATCAATATTCATGCAAGTGCATAATGTGCATGCATCGAGAACCATATGTTAAAGCTTAAATAGCCCACATGTACCAATATTCAAATGTAGTATTTGAGGATGCTGACAGGCTAAAATAGCAATTAAATCAAATTATCTATGCTTCAAAAAGTATGCAAATATTTTATAAATCGACAATAATTTTAAAAATGTATGCATTTTTTTAAAAATTATAATCTTAAAGATTTATACATGTGCACACTCCCAAGAGAACCACTTCACCTATATGATAGAATTATCAATCCTACTTAATTAGTCTCATCATCTTCCTAAGAAGAGACACAAGACGGTTTAATGTTAAACAATCTACTTTCTTTAAGAGAAAATTTTATTTTCACATTTACATACGACCATCAAAGATGTTAAAATATATATATAATGTTTAAAATGCAAATTCTCATTTTTCAAGCTCAACATGCTATCACAAATTGTAACCACACTCTACGAATGAAGGTAGAGTCGACAGAATTTGTAATGTAATTAATATTTATATTTATTCAAGTGACATTTAAATAAATACTATGGACCCATCCTCTCTTAAAAATTTCATGGATGACCGAGTAGTAATGAAAAGAATTATTACATAATTTTTACCATTATGATAGTTATGATAACAAAAAAAATATCAACTAGAGTTTACTACTATCAAAATATTTTAAGATTTTAACATCAAATTATTACAAATTCAAGTTTAATCAGTTATGAAATGATTAAAATTTTAAAGTGAAAATCCATCAACCCTCTACAATTATTTATCGATGATGAAATTTAAAATTAAAAAAAAAAAAACTCTAGTTCACAAAGAATGGATGTCACGTCAAACATGTCATTATAACCACTCTCAAATAATCACAAGATAGAAAAGACGTAGCATTTTGTCCTCAGATCAAGTGGTGTAGCCCTCTAATAGCACCACAATATAATGACTAACCTTAATTGAAAGTTCTCTTTCATTACTGGGAGAGAGATAATCAATCATAGGTTCTTGCGCCTATGAAACACTTAGAATTAGATCCAAAGTCCTTGCAAAATGAGAATGAAATCTCTAGGTAGTGTCTTAGCTTCAGAAATAATTTTCCTTATAAAAATTTGACCCAAAACCAAACCAAAACTCTCAACAAGAGGTTGGAGACAAATTTTTAGAGCCCACTAAATAGCCATTTTACTTTAAAAGAGAACAACCTTTAAGGAATTCAAAGTTCATTAAAGCCTTTCCACACAACACATAAGAATCCATGCAACTTAGGACCAAGCTAGTAGAAATCTTCATTGGTGAGTTTTTGGAGACTTTATTCTCGAGAAACTATAGAATATCCCTTTATAATGGATGTTCCACTTTTATGATGATATACAATGCAACACAAATACGGACACAAGAATACAACATGACACCACAGATATGATGTCATAACATGATTGCAAAAATAAAATTACTTATCTTGTTGATCCATATAACTCACTATAGATGATTACTAAGAGTTTTTTTACAGTAATAAAAAAGATAAGGTTGAATTTGAGTAAAAATCAAGTTAAATTTTATTATTATGTTTAATATGTAGTTAATGATAAATTAATGTAATTAATAAATATAGTTCATAGAAAGATAAAAATCCGATGTATTCAAGAACCTTAATGTGTTGGGGAGAAGGCTAAAAAGATTGATAATTTTGATTTTAAACTTTGACAAGTAGAGCATTTAGAAATGGTATGGTTGTGTTATGGATAAAATTTTGAAGAATAATGTTGTGAAAATTAATATGTATAGATTATAACTTTAAAGATTATTGTTGATACTAAGATATTAATATTATAAATGCTTATGCCCCTCAAATAGGTTTAAATGTATGCTCAAAAAAAAATTTTAGAATGACATAGAAAGATTAATACAAAAGATACTTGAAGAAAGAATATTTATTAGAGAAAATTTAAATGGATATATTGGTGGAGTGATAAGATTTTAAAAGCAATCATACTGACAATGAGTTGATTGGATCATATTAGACTTTGCTTTAACTTATGATTTTGTAATTACTAATACTTTATTTAAGAAAATCGAAGAGCATATTAACACTTAGAAGAATGGATCTAATAAAATAAAGATTCATTATTTTCTGATAAGAAAAATAACTTATTTAGATTGTAAATAATGTAAAGTCATTTTAGATGAAAGTTTAAGTATCCAAATCACCTAGTTTTGAATTTTAAGATGAAGGGTTGGATGATAAAAAATAAAGCAGAGTATTAAAATAGATTAGAAATTTAAAATATATATATATATATATATATATATATTTAAGAGCAAGCTATATGATCTCATAATTTGAAATGTTCATGAAAAGACAATGTTATGTGAGAAAAGGTAGTAAGTGATTAAGCAACAACCCTTTATCCCAAAGTGGGTACATGAATCTTTCTCCCATTGTGTTATCAAATTCTCATTTAATTGGTATAAAGATCATTTTTATATATCTTAACTAAGTTTTTAGATCTCCTACCTTTCTTAAGACCCTCCAACATAACCAAACCTTTATGTGGCCAAACTATCTCTCTCTAATCTTATCTCAAGTTACTCCAACTTTTTCAACATAATCACGCATTTTATCTCTAAGAGTAAAGCCACTCATCCACCGAGAATCCTCTTTGCAACACTTAACTTTAGTCAACATTCATTATAAATCACGCAGTCTTACCACCATCTTATAAAATTTTTCCTTAAGTAAGCGGTTTTTTTTTATCACAAACAAATACGCTCCACTTAAACCATCCAACTTGAATTCTACTAATAATATCTCCATCTATTTCACCATCATTTTGAAAACAGATAGATTCAATCGCCACTCTTTTTAATGGCTTTTCCTGTCACAACACTACCATAGAACTTCTACAACTTACACTCCATATATTCAGTTTTAGATCTACTTAAATGAAAACCTTTAGACTCAGGTTGACCTCCATAATTCAAGTTTCTCTTGGGCTCTATCTAGTCTTATCAACAAGAATGTCAAAAAAGCACAAAGATGCATCTTCCTGTAAATGCCTAGTAAGAACATCCAAAACTAAAGCAAATATATAAGGGATTAAAGTTGATCTTTGATGTAATCCAACTGAAATAAGAAAATATTTTGTCAATCCTCCTTGTGTTTGGACACAAGTAATAACTCTAGTATATCCTCAATGAATATAACCAATATTAACTCCTTTCTTTTCTAGAACTCTCTAAATATATCTTGAAACTTTATCATAAACTTTCTAAATCAATAAATATCATATGTAGATCCTCCTTACTTTCTATACTTCTCCATCAAACCTCTTAAATAAATATATAGCATCCATAGTAGATCTACGGCATGAAACCAAACTAATTGTGAGAAACTTTTGCATCACATCGAACATGCTCAATTACTCTCTCCCATAATTTTAATGTATGACACATTAACTTAATTCCTATACTACACTCATGTGCATCACCTTTATTCTTAAATATAGAAACCAACAAACTCTTTCTCCACTCATCTAACATCTTTTCGCCTTTTAAAATTACATTAAAAGATTTGTAAGCCAAGAAATTCCTTGATCTCTAAATATTTTCACACTTATTGGAATATCATCTTGTTTTCCACATTTCATTTTCTATAAAGCTTCTCTAACTTCAAATTTACTATATAAAAATAAAATTCTATTTTTGTTTAGGTTAAGGTTGCTAAATTCAATCATTTTTTAGATCTTTCATTAAAAGTTTATCAAAATATCTCATCCATCTATTTTCAATATCATTTTCTAAGAAAAGTATTATGATTTTCATCTTCAATACACCTACTTGAATAAATATTACTTCCTATCTCTTCTAATAACTTATTACAACAAAAAAAAATGTGCTTAAAGAATCAAAAGAAAAAACTCCTACTAAAAAAATAGAATTAATGGTGAAGTCAAGATGTGAAAGAAATGATCAAAATAAAAATAAAAATTATGATAAAATTGGCTTAGATGTAAAAGCTGAGAGTTGAAAAAAATAGAGTAAAAAGATTCTAAAAGCAATGTGTAAAAGAATTTAATTTTATTTATATAAGAAATTAGATACAAAAAAGAGCAAAAAATGTATGTATAAATTAGTCAAAGAAATATGAGAAATAAAAATTTGTTTCAACTGAAGTGCATTGAGGATGAAGATTAAAAAGTATTTTTTTTTAAAAGAGTATATTCAACATAAATGAATGAGATATTTTGATAAATTTTTTAATCAAGATTGTGAGAATACAATTGATTTTAAAGATCTTAATACCTTAAAAAATAAATATTTTTATTTTATCATCATATTAATAAAATTGAAGTTTGAAAAGCTTTAAAAGAAATGAAAAGTGGAAAAATAATAATATATTCTAATAAGTATGAAAATGCTTAGTATCGAGAATTTTTACTAATCTTTTAATATTATTTTAGAGAATAAGATGTATGAGATGGAGGAGTTGATTGATTCTTATTTTAATAATGATGCACAAGAGTGTTTAAATTATAGTGGAATTAAGTTAATGTGTCATACATTAAAATTATGAGAGAGAGTACTTGAGCATGTTACAATTATACAAAAGTTTCTTAAAACCAATTTGGTTTCATTATGAATTTTATATATTTGGAGAGATTTTATATATTTGGAGAAGTATAGAGATTAGGATCTATATATGATATTTATTGATTTAGAGAAAGCAAATGATAAAGTTTCAAGAGAATTGTTTTAATATTGCTTATATTCATATTAAGGATATGTATATATTATTATTTATGTTCAAACAAAGAGGATTGACCAAGTAATTTTATATTTCAATTGGATACCATCAAGGATCATCATTAAGCCATAGCTTTTTGCTTTAGTTATTGACTTTTACAAGAGGATGTACCTTGGTGTATGCTTTGTGTTGATGATAGTTTTCTTGTTGATAAGACTAGAGAGAGAGTTCAAAAAAAGCTTAGATTATGGAGGTCAACCTCAGAGTCTAAAGGCTTTTGTTTGAGTAGATCTAAAACCGAATACATTGAGTGTAATTTTAGTTGTAAAAAATCTAGTAATGAGGTTGTGATAATGGATGATCAAATCATTAGAAAGAGTGAATGCTTTAGATATCTTGGGACTATTGTTCAAAGTGATGGTGAAATAGATGGGGATGTTATTAGTAGAATTCAAGTTGGATAGATGAAGTGGAGGTATTGTTCAAACTTGTGTGATAGAAAAGTACCACTTAGACTGAAGGAAAAATTTTATAAGATCGAGGTGAGACTTGCAATGCTTTATGGCTCAGAATGTTGGCCAAAAACAAAGAAGCATAAATTTGAGTGTTGCAGAGATGAGGATGCTTAGGTGGATGAGCTTTTACACTTAGAAACAATGAGAAAGCGATTATATACGTGATAAGATTTAGAGACATAAGATTAGAGAGAATGTCTATTAAAGAAAATTAATCAATTAAACAAGCTAATTTAACTACTTGTAATTTCAAACTCTACCAATCAACGAAATTGATGTTATTTTTTGGTTTCTAGTTTCTTGACTAATAAATTCATAAATAGAATCTTAATGAGAAAAGAAATTGTGTGAATATTTCAACAAATTTGTTACTAAGGAGTGCCACAATGAAGTGTGTAAAATCTCCACTTTTTTAATCCATTTCCAATTTCTTTCATTAAGAAGATTACTCTTCTATATAGTATTTTCATATTTTTTCAACTTATATGTTTTCAATTTATTTATCATCTCATCGTATAAGTCTAGGTTATAAATCATTACTCCAAATGCATATCGACATTTTACATTTAAATTGTTTAATATAATTTGCATGATTTACATAAATTACTTAAATTGCATAATAAAATCCAAAAAATATAATGCATTGAGATAAATACTCATGAATTGAAAATTCTAGGAAGTTTTAGTAGAATTTCAAACTTCAATGTATTTATTTGACTTTATTTCATAAATCTACTGTTAGTAGTGTGGATTATTTACCCTTTTCATTCCCAACTCACGAATTTGCACCCATCACCTTATTAGATCGACCTAGATTACATCCACTATTGATGATAGATATCACAAGTTGGTTATGCCATTAAATAATAAGCTCCTTCATCAATAAAATCACTTGAGCATAATAATTTGCCTAAATTTGAATGACAGATCAAATAATCCAACGGAGCTAAATTTTATCAAGCTGAGCAGCATGATGCAAACCTGAAAGCCTATGAAGTTTAATTGGCAGCTAACGAAATTCAATTGAATCTACCCTAGTAAAACTAACTGCATGTTTAGTGTGTACGTCTCAACATAATGATGTTGGAATCGAATGTCACATTGCCAACCTATCAAATTTTTCTCAGTGAAAACCTGCCGCATTAAAGTCAGGCAAACAAGCATGATTATATTGAACATTGAGTACATTTTTTTCTTTAAAAAACCAAGCTATTCCAAATATGTGAATTATTTCCTCTCAAACACTTAAATTTAAAGGAACCAATGGAATTATGATATCCAGTTTCATTCTGTACAACCCAATTACTTGAACCATTAATCTCTCTTTTGCATCTTTGAACTATTTTTATCTTGATTTCAGTTGGTTCATATACAAGTGTAATCATTATATTTACAGCCGAGATCTATGTTTACCATCAAGTTCAACTACAAAGAAACACTAGAACAGAACAAACACATATCTTGAGGCTTCTACGCTTCTAGGGTTTGGTTCTCTTACCTTCCAATTTCTCGATTTTTGGATTCTTTCACATTCATCTTAAGTAGTTTTATATTTGGATTTACTTCACTTTGCATAGAATCTAAAATACTGTATGCATCATGCTTAAGGGATACTTTATATTGAAAAACCAATTTAGCAGCATATGACAATCAATAAGGTTAATGAAGTTTCCAAAACTAACGAAATGGAAACCTCCATGGATTCTTGTGCTCTTTCTCTGCGAAATAAATTTTTTTTAACTATAATTTTGAAGGCTTTGCAAGGAACCGAATAAAAATAAGAAATAAAAAATATAGGAAAAGTAAAAACACTGCAATAACTGCAAATATGTACACGTTTAAGAATTAGTAAATCAACATTAAATAATAGGAAAAATATGCAAAACAACACCCAAACTAACTTTCACGCGAGGAATTGTTTGTACATATTAAGTGATACATAAAAAAAAAAAAAGAATGTAAACACCAACCTTCGACCAACAGGTGGTCTCATCATAAGGTGGTCTGTAGGCAGTTCAGTTGCTAATGCAAGAGCTCCAAGAGTGTCCATGATGAGATTAACCCACAAAAGCTGGTTGGAAAGGAAATGTTCTCCAAAATGAATTCATCATTGTAACACTATAAATACTTGATAATTTCTATTAAAATCATGTGATATATAAGCACAAAAAACTGAAACACATCAAAACAATTCAAAATGTTGCTCTAGACCTAAACAAAACTATAAAGATATGGATAACATAATATTAGATAATAACCTTATCATATAGATCACAGGTAACTGATTGAATGGGCACCAAAATGGGAGAACAGAAACCCCGCAACATAATTTTGTCAGAAGCATTGATGAATTTTAGTGGTGTCATTCATTTGAATAAAACTGGAATAGTATATTCGTTATCAACTACATTCGTTTGGAAATTTCTTCTCAAGTATGCTCACCTCAACAGCATTTAGAGGAACTTCACCAGATGAAACAGCAGCCACCACATTAATCACAAGAGCTGCGACATTGACAGTGAGTTGGAACTGGATAAACTTCTGGATATTTGCAGACACCGATCTACCCCACCGGACAACCTAGAAAAAGTTTAAAATATCACACGTCCGCCGCCTTAATATCCAATGTAGTATCAAAAAGAAGACATCAAGAGAAACAGAATTAACCTTCACCACTGATGCAAAATTGTCATCAAGGATAACTATGTCTGAGCTTTCTTTTGCAACCTCAGTTCCCATTACTCCCAATGAAAGACCAATATCAGCCTGAAAAATCAAAATTAATGCAAATTCATTAAGTATAATATGTTGAAGGCACGAGTAAGAGATATTTTGTAGTGAATTATAGCAAAGCAAAGCATTTTGTCAGATATCCTGACAGCCATAATTCTATTTCATGTGACTGGACCAATTTTTGGCATGAAATTGGCAATCAGGTTGTCCTTTTCAAGCATCAACAGTTTTGAGTGCGTCTTGCTTAAGAAATCAAGAGATTAAATGTTGGGTAGGTGGCTTATGTGATTGCATATAGCTTGAGATTGGAATTCTTGAGGAATAAAGGTTGTGACATCCATGCATACATACACAATAAAATGGAAGGAACGCAACAACTTTCTCAATTAGCTTGAATGAAATTAATTTTCTGTGCTTGGATATTTGGGATGAGGAATTCTTATTGACACCTTTAGCCTTCGCTTTGAGAAAGATAGACCCAAATTTGATGATTCCTCCATTAATGATAGTTTTTTATGAGAAGAGAATTTGATATATTTTGTTACTCATCTCAATTTGCACTCCATATATTTAACAATAGATTTAAATATGCCTCTTCACCTTTTAACACATGTAGATGTAGGGCATTCCTGACAAGACCACAAAAATCCTACTATTCTTTTATTTGCAGTTGTGTGTTTTTTTTTTTTCTATTTTGTATGTATCTGTGTGGTGCTTGTTAATCCTTGTTAACCTAATAGCAATATCTAGCACTTCTTAAATTAAATTAAATAGGCACTTCAATTGCAATAAATTAGTATTATAGTAAGATTGAACCTACAAGATATCATCATCAAAGCTTTTACTGACACTATGATGCGGAGCAGAACTGTAAAACCACGCAAGCAGAATTCAGCGTGAAGAAGATGGGGACATACCCGTGAATCAGACCGGTTCTTTTGAACCAGGATGGGCCGGTTCAACTCCTTTTCACAAACCTGGTCCAGTTATCTTACCTAGGATTGATTTGGTTTAATTTAAATACTTCTTTGTAGTAGAACCAGTTTTTGTTGGATTGAAGATTAGAGACTATTTTCTTTAGTTTATCTCCCATAGCTGTTTCCAAGCCTTATAAGTGGTTCCTAGGCTATATCTTGTATAGATTTGGTGGTGGATCCCTTCCAGCTTCTCCCTTACCCACTCCAAAGCCGTTGGCCAGCCTTCTAGCTACTGCCCCAGTGTTTTCAGCAGCCAAAACTGCTGTTTTGCACGCTAAATCATCACCAACAGCAGGTAGCAACCTGCCATAACTCTCATACAACATTCTCTCATCCCTTCAGTGAACCTAAATACCTTCTTGGTTTCCCTAGATTGATACCATACTACTAAATATGAGTAAAAAATTCAATGAAATTTTTTTTTTTCAATATCTTGAAGATGAAGATGAAAGTATCTCTATCTAAAGAGAGTTTAGTTAAAGAACAGAAAATAATGACTCCTTAAAGGCAGATGAGTAAGATCACAAAATCTTTAGAGTAATCATTCTCAATTTAGAAGAGGAAGTTCTTTGTAAAATGGTAAGTCAAAGTAAACAAGATATGGTAAAGGTTGGAATTTATTTATACAATGAAATCATTAACCAATCATCTCTATTTCAAGAAATAGATGTTTTGCAGTTTGTATGAAAGATGGCTCAACAAGAACATTTGGATGACTACATAGATCTAGCAATCCTGAATGTGAAGATTAAATAAAATAAAATTTTCATCTTGATATGATCTCTACCATCCGCTTATGGCAATATTGTCATCACTTTGTTGTATGAAAAGGATTAGTTTTCATTGTTGAAGTTGAGTCAACCTTTCTATAGAAAGCGAGTCAAGGAAGGTACAAGGAAAGCTTAAATGGGGCTTATTTGAGAGGACAAGGATGAGAAACAAAACAAGAAAGAAAGACAGTATAAGAACCCATAGAATCATTAAGACAATTGAATTGTTATTAAGAAAATTAATGATCGATTAAGAATCAACAATAGAGAAGTAAGGTGAATGCATGAATCTATTTAGATCAACTTCATTTAAAGAAAAATTTGCTTGAAATAAATAAATAATAAACTATAAATAACAAAATTTTGATATGATAAATGCAATCAGTGGATTTGTGTAACGCGAATTGCGTGCCCATGCCTATGTATTTCAAGCAATAGATGTTTTACAGTTTGTATGAAAGATGGCTCAACAAGAACATTTGAATGACTACATAGATCTAGCAATCCTGAATGTGAAGATTAAATAAAATAAAAATTTCATCTTGATATGATCTCTACCATCCACTTATGGCAATATTGTCATCACTTTGTTGTATGAAAAGGACATAGTTTTCATTGTTGAAGCTGAGTCTGCCTTTCTATAGAAAGAGAATCAAGGAAGGCGCAAAGAAAGGTGAAATGGGGCTTATTTGAAAGGACAAGCATAAGCTTGGAGAAACAAAACAAACAAGAAAGAAAGACGGTATAAGGACCCATAAAATCATTAAGACAATTGGATTATGTTATTAAGAAAATTAATGACTGATTAAGAATCAACAATAGAAGTAAGGTGAATGAATGAATCTATTTAGATCAACTTCATTTAAAGAAAAATTTGCTTGAAATAAATAAAGAATAAACTATAAATAACAAAACTTTGATATGATAAATGCAATCAAGTGGATTTGTGTAAAGCGATATGTGTGCCCATGCCTATGTGTCTATCTAACAATATATAATTCACCCTCAGTTGATGACTATTTTTCATAAAATCTCCAATGGAGTAGAAGAATTGCGAGAGAATTAATTTCTTGTAAAACAAATATAGAATGCCTTTATTAGGTACTTGTGTAAATAATAATCAATGAATAATATAGTTCTTGATAATAGGTGGATGAGTTATTTTGAAACATTTTAATAAAGTATCTGAGAATGCGATTTATTTTAGCAACCTAAATACTCTAAACAAAAATAAAGAATTTTATTTTTTTTCGCCTTTATCAACTAAAACAACTTCTTCATAATATGATAATAGGTCAACAATATTATAAGTGGCAAAGATGTTCATTATTGATCAAGTTAATGATTTTAAACTGACCACTAGCCTTTAGCTAGAGCTTTTAAAATGATCCCACCGAAAAATCATTCCTTCCTTAATTGGACACACACCAAAGTTGCCCTCTTGGAATACTATTGATTTTCGAGACTTATTAGCTTATTTTTAATATCTAATGTGTCATTTAACAATATCCTTCTTCACTTGCTCGTGTAATTGTTAAATATCCTTTACTCTAGTATCAGCAATGGGACTATGCTCAATAGTAGAGGGGATGGGAACCAATTATATTGAAGTGAGAGAATTCTATCAATAAACTACTTGAGAAGTACAATCAATTGTAAGCAAACTCTATGAGATAAGGTCAAATGCCATTGCCAATGTTCTTGCCCACAAAACATCAGAGAAAGTTGCCCAAGTCGTGGTTCATGGGTTCTATATGGCTATCTATTTGTGAGTGAGCTGATAAACTAAAATGAAGCTTCATAGCCACTTACTCCAAAAATTCAAATAAAAGTAACTCAAAAACTTTACGTCTCGATCGAACATAATAGTCATGAGTACACTATAAAGGAAAACTCTCTCTCTTGAAGTAAATGTCAACAATATGAGTGGCATCCATAATCATATGATATGGTATAAAGTGTGCCATCTTAGAGAAATGATCTACCACAATCATGATAGAATCATTATTTTATTATGTTCAAAGAAGCCCCACAATGATATATGTACTCATATCCACCTAAAGTAACTCTAGAATAGGCAATGAAAGATATAATTAGTGTTTTGACCATAAGTCTTAGCCATGTGACATAATCAGAACTATTTGACATGTCTATCCACATCTTGAGTCAATCTGGTAAAAAGTCTTGTCTCAAAATGTTCAACCAACTCACTACTATGACACTCCTAGATGACTTCTCTAGGTGACGTCTGGGAATATATAGTCGATTGTTATAGAAGAGAAATCCTATGGCCCTATGAAATTGGCCATAAGATCCCTATTGACTTCAAGCCAAATATACTAAAAATTCGCATCAATGGTATAAAGATCATTTCTCACTTTGAAGCCCACTACCTTAGACAACTTAGTCATGGTCAAAAAATAACAACTCAAAGCATTTGCCACTTGATTGTGATTCCCTAACTTATGTTTAAGCACAAAATACAAAGAAGATAAAAGTCAACCCAAATTGCATGCCTTCACTTCACCTTTCCCTGGCTATTCAAAAATCTCAAAGTTTCACAGTCAATAAAAAGGATAAACTCACTAGCAAGGAGATAATAACTTCAATGTCTTAGTGCTCTAACAATGGCATAGAGCACTTATCATAAATGGAGCATTTTTGCTATAAATTATTCAACTTTCATTATAAAAGGTGATAGGATGTCCACCTTAGCTCAACATTGCTCATTCCCCACAATAGAGGCATCATACTCTACTTCACACACCTAGACAATCAATTACAGCAAGTACAAGAGCCTAGGTAACGTGTTGCTTTAAGGAATCAAAACTATTCTGAGCACCATTGGTCCATATGAACTAATCCACCTTAAGAAGCTCAATCAATGGGACGGCAATAGAACTAAAATTCTAATGGATCTCTAATTGAAGGAAGTCAATCCATAGAATTGATGAATTTGGATGAATGATTGAGGCTTAAGCAAGTTCACAATAGCATTAAACTTGTCAAGATACATCTCATTGTCAACAACTAAAATGATATAATCGAGAAAACAAAATATTATGTGCCAACAAATGACACTCTTCAGATGCCCATATAATTTTTCAGCCAAAATTACTCTAAGAACCTAACAATAAGTGATACTAAAGGTCCTCCAAGGTACAGTTGTACACTAAAATATCATTAAAATAGATAACCACAAATTTCCTCATAAAAGTCAAATAAAAATATGATTCATCAGGCATAAAGCTGCTCAAGCGTTGGACAAACTAAATAGAATTATTGTCCACTCATATAAGTCATCACAAATCCTGAAGAAAGTTTTCACTCATTTCTAGAGTGCATCTAAATTTGATGATAACCACTACATTGATCAATCCCAGAAAAGGTGGCCGTTCCACGTACTTGACATAGCAGATCAACCATCTATAGAATACAAAAGTGATACTTATGATGATTTTGTTCATGAGCATGCCATCGATGCACATGCATCATAAGTCATCTTTCTTTGACATAATCAAAGAGAACACAACACAAGGCCTAACACCTCACAAATTAAACCTTTGTCCATCAAATCCTCCACTTGCCTTCATAACTTCTCTCATACTCTCCAGGCCACCTCTGTAGGCCAGTCAATTCAAAATCACTAACCTCAGAATGGGGTTGATAGCATGCTAAATCTCTCTCGAGGAAGATCAATAAGTATGTTGTTGGTTAAAAGTAAAACATCCTAGAATTCATGTAACTAGGGTTGTGCTAATTCAAGGACTAATTCCTCTACCTCATTTTCCTCCAATATCATGAGGATTAGTCCAACCAATGCTATCTTCATAGCCAGCAAAAAGACTGCCCATGGAACTAGTGTCCCGGATTGCTCTCCCACAACATCTACTCTTTCCACAATAGTAATCTAATGTGCTCCCTTCTTTGGTGAATGAATAGATGTTGTCATACCGATCATTACGGATCTTATAATCGTACTACCTAGACCAACCCAAAAGAGATGACAATAGGTACTATATTGCAATACGCTTGTTCCCGCAACTTGTCCCCAACAAAGACACAAAACAATACTTATCAACACTGATTTTATTCCCCTTCTTCAACCAAGAGAGTACATAAGTCTAAGAATGATTTGAGTCGAAAGCCCAACTTAACACCATCTTTGTGGACACAATGGTATACGCAACTTCCTCTATTTATAATGATGTTGTATATTTTTTTTCCTCTTCAGTGCAATTGATAAAAAATATGTTGTGTTGAAGTTATTTGTAGTCCTACATTGGCTCTGTCTAAAAAGTCCAATGAACCACAAGCATCTCTCTATAATCAGTGATAAGTTATTATTTATGCTCAAAGTCATCCTCCAAAATTCAATGGACCAATAGCTTCTATAGAATCTAATGATTAGTTTCACGATATGAAAAAAAAAAAGACTTATGGTTGAAGTACCTAAAGATTGTAAAGTGTAAATGGCAAAGTCATAATCTCAACCTTACAATGATTCCTAGAATAGAGTTTGGGAGCCCATTCTTGAAGTAGTGATTCTGATTCCTTGGATAAAGAGTGACGATATATTTGTTTCTACTTAAGTGGATATAATGTATCTCTGCAGTGTACATAAAATGGACGAGCACTTATATTGCAACAAATACAAAGACTAAAAAAACATGCATAGATTCATGATACCTCATGAAGGGCAGGAGCATCATTGGTACCGTCTCCAGTAACAGCAACCACATGGCCCTTTTTCTTTAGAGCTTGTACGAGTAGAAGCTTGTCATTTGGCGAGGACCTTCCCATTACCTAAAAGAAAATTTCATATGACCGCTACTCACTTGACAATCCAAAGTGTACTTCATAAAATTAAACAATGAAAACTAATTAATTCATACCATTAAAAAGAATCCAATATGACAAGGTCTAAAGCACCAGTGGCATGGTTTAAAAGAGGAGTAGACAAAAGCTCAATACAAACTAAAAAGGAAATTTTTTTTCGTAAAACAATGAATGATTGCAGCAGTATTTTTACTAGAAACTGTTTATAAAAAAAAAACTATTTTAAAGCATTAATGTATTGCAGCGGTTAGGTAACCCTACTGCAACAGCACTTTGCTTAGTGGAGGCCAACGATGCAATATACTGTCCGAAGATTCAGAAAAACAAGATTATTTTAAATGCACTGAAACTTTAGTATGGTATATACTGTTCTCTACGTTTTATAAAATTTGAGTTGCCCCAGTGCCAAATAATTGGATCATTGAGAAGACAACCTCTAGTCAGATGCTAATGTAGATGAGAAGAAAGTTTGGATCTTCCTAGGACATTATGCATCCGGTGAAAAGGAACTTACTGCTTTATAATTGGAGGTAAGGCTTCCAACAAGTAATAAGCGCCATATATCAATCTATTATGCAGTATAAATAATATCATCTGCTATGCCACTAAAACAATGAGTGATTGCCAAAAGTGATTGAATAAATTCAGTGTATAATAGCAGCAAAAAGATACAAAACTTCTACAACCCAGATATCTCAAAACAGAAAAAGTGCTTCAGGTTATGATGCAAAAAAGTTTATCAAATTATGTAAACACGATAGTTAACATTCTTTATATTTGAATTGAAAAAAAAACAATCAGAACAAACTACATTTCAGAACAAGATTAACTTATCATTTGGTTAAAAATCATTAAACAATTTGTCACATTTAAAAGAAAAAGTTACTGAAATTCAGCAATTGAAAACAATAGAATCATAAGAAGATATTGAGTTTGGTCTTACAGTTATCTTTTCAGCAATTTCTTCTCTAGCTTTCTCAGAATAGGCACGGAAAATTTGTCCTTCTATTATAGTCGGCTCTACTGCTTCAGCTTCTGATTGAAGAATTCTGCATTCCAAAGCAATTGCTTTGGCTGTCTGAAGATTATCTCCAGTGATCATACGTACCTACTTAATGCATAACAGTGTAGTATTTAGAAAATATCACTAGAAAAAAATATACATATAAGAAAAGAAATGAACAACACTTATCACTCAGTTTGCATTAAAATATTAATCACAAAATGTCAAGAGTACGATAATGAAACAAGTAAAAATCACAATAAACTTATTAAAAAGAATATAAGCGTCCACCAGATTAATGGATGAGCCTTGGCACAATGGCTAGCCTTCCCCAATGGGCACTGGAAGGCAATAGTTCAAATCATAGAAATAGACTCCATGATGGCTCAAGATGGCATAGATCTACCCATTCCCAAGTCATGCAATGAGATGCGATCCCAATGAATAAGGTGTGCATGAATGATGTTAATATCCTTGTCCATTACCCATCAACATGAAAACAACAAAATGGTTCAAAGCATTGGTAAAAGTAACTCCTTCAATCACACATATAAACCAATAGATATCACATCTTTCTCAGCAGCCAACACCACATATAGAGATTCATGTAGCATACATCACTAGAAATGGACTTTTTCTTGCATTACAAAGAAACACAAATCAGCTCGTGTGTCCTTTATAAAAGCTCCGAAAAGGTATGAACCCTCCTCTAAGCACAATAGAAACTTATGCTAAATAAAAACATGGCAAGAAATCTTAAAGATATATGACAACAATGACCACCCCAAAATAGTTCATAGGATCAGTGAAGAAATCTATAGTTGCAAAAAGAAATAATAATTGTTGTTATTGTGAAGACAAAAGAATAAGAAAAAGGTATGCAATCTGAAGACTCATATGTAAGCATCAACTAAGGACAGCTCTAAACCATAAAAATGGAGCACCTTAAATCTTCATCAATCCTTGCCCACGAGAAATCCGCATTGCAGCCCCTTTACTTACATTTTTTTATGTTAGTTAATCAAGTGCAGGATGCTGTAGGTTGGACTTTGAGTTAAAGCAGGCCCCATTGGTCAATAATAAGGACGCTGGAACCTCAAATTTTACAAGGCTCCAATGAGAACTGAAATGACAGTTTCTTTTGCTCTAGGTTAGATCATTTGCTGGTGAACTGTCCGAGCTCCATCGGTCAGCAATGGAGTTATGAAGAGCACTCTCAATCTCAAAATCACATTTCTTAAATATTCCAGTTGAGGACGAGTCACTCCCTCCACTAACATTAAAGAAGAAGAACAAGAAGAAGAAGTATAGGAGACGTGGAGACAGCAAAAACAATAGAGTTTTAACGCAAGAAGATGAGTTGGGATCGCCAAAGGAGGTGAAAATCATCAGAGACACTGCAACATGCCACATTAGGAGTAGAAGAGAGGCAATTTTTGCATTAAAAAAAAAAGAGATGAGAAATGAAAGAAAAATATATGGTTATTTATGTTTTTTTTCTTGTAAATTGACAATTATGTTAGTGGAAGGACGTTCATGAAGGGTCATCCAAAATGTCAAAATCAAAGTGAATGGTTTTAAAATGTAGATATACGTATAGCATGGCCCAAAAAGGGACATGCATTGTATTTACCTGGAAAAAAAACTATTACCTCTTTCATCAGGAAACATAAGCAATTATTTTATTGCTGAAAGCCAACATCATATAAAGTTCACTTCAGTAAATACAAAAAAAAAAAAAACAATGCTAAAGTTGAACAATTTGTTAATACGTGTTGGCCAATTTACCTTGACACCAGCTTTCGTGCATTGCTCTACTGCATCTCTGACACCAGGCCTACAAGGATCCTACAAATTAAAACATCTACAGGATAAGATTTCATGCTAATAACATTCAAAAATTGTTGCCACATCAGACTATTGCACCATAAGCGCTCGAGCAAGTTGATTGCAAACACAAAATAAATGTATAAATAACAGTTACAAAAAATTATCTTTATGTGACATAAACCGACTAAAAGTATCCAGCCTTGCTCATGAGTCATGACAACAAATAATAACTCTACCAGGAACAGGTATACTATGTTTGCATTCATGATACACACAACAATGCAATCAAACAAATAAAAAATGAACTCACCACAATTGATATGTGCATTACAAGAACTGAAAAAGCCTAAACATGTCTGATATGCGGGACCAAGAAGTGGATGGTTGTGTAAAATCACAATTACAAACACACGCATATAGAGCTGATGGCTCCATCTCAAGTGAGAACTTAAATTTGCATGTGCCTGGAAATTTTACATAGCCTGACCATCAGAACTGTTGGCGTTAAAAAATGATTGCTGATATTTCAACCAAAGTATATTATGCAAACGCAAAGGAGCTTTACCATCCGATCTATCTACAAAACTACAAATACGAAAACAAATTCATTATAGATGCTCGGGTGGGTCTTACACAAATGAATTGGCTACTTAAACCCATTAGTAGTGCATTCTATGACACATTCTTCAGCATCTGAGTATAACTTGGGGATAGTATTAGAAGTCTGGTGGCTTTATGACCAACAGGTGTCTTTGATGTTAGTAGGACCAATTCAAAGATAGATTCAAGAATAATAATTAAGTCAATTCTACATTTGATAACAACTAGATATTGTTGATCTACACATATGATTCATAAATCAAATGAAGCATGAAAGTAAAATCAATAATTAACAAAAGTAGCATCGCATGGATCAAGTTTACAATGCCCTAATCGCGATTGGATTCGATCAAAATCATCTCGATTTGAAAGTTTGGCTTCGTAAGTGCGTTTAAAATATCAAAATTAATTAACTAAAATTTATCGAATCAATTTATAATCCTCAATTGATCAAAATGAATTTTAATGTAATTATGCATGTATAGAGGTCGAAAGCCCACAATATACAACCTCCATTCGCAAAATTGATCATTGTCTCAAAACATTGAAATCTATCAACGGCGCTTTCGCAATCAATTCGACAAAAGTCACGGTGATTGAATCGGCGTAACATTTAAGCTTAATTTTGCTCCAATTATCGCAAAAATCTCAAACGATCTCAAAGCGGATTGCTAGGGTTCATTATACAGGGTAATTCGTCAAAACTTTGTGCGAAATTATCAATAATAATAATTTCTCGCCTAGAATTATGTTAAATCTCGGTTAACACAACTAATTGCTGGCTAAATCTTCTCCAATTTTATCCCAAATCTACCCTCTCTATCCAATCGAGTTGAAGCCTAATGTCCCAATTAAATCACCGCCCAATCCATTTTATTGGTCACGCTAATTATGGGCTTCGGCGATCCTAACACTCGGCGATCCAAGCCCCATTTTCCATGATACTGCTCTCCCGAGCCCTCTTCCATGTTTCGTCAGTGAAGAAAGATCCCTCTCCCTCTCTCTCATTCCTTCGTTCCATCCATCTCGAGTAACCGAGGGGATCCAGCCCTCCCCTCTCCTTCCGTCGTCAGAGCATCACGCTGGCTCAAGCACACATCTCCTCTCTACTAGTAAGCAGCCCTACAGCCCTCTTCCCTCCTCTCTGAACTTCTAGGTTGTCTCATTCAACCTTAAGTATATTTTTTGCTTTTGGGTTAACTAGATTTTGCCTAAAATCTATTGTGATTGTGAAATCAAAGTAAAATGGTAAGCATATAGTGTTTAATGTCGATTCAAAGATCTCTTTTAGCTACTTGAGTTTTATCACTTTGGTTTTATGCTTTGATTGGATGAACCCTCTCTCTTCTGAACCTCACCATTTCCATTTGTGTTGTTGTGAGATACATGAAAAAAAAGAAGAGGGTAAGCTGATTACTTAAGATTGTCAAGGGATAAATAAGTAATGTGAAAGAAGTAAATTTTCCATGATTTGATGCTATTCTCCACTGAAGAAATTTAATATCTGTTTATATCTTGTTATTACAAGTGCTGGATTTTGAGAAAGATGGAGGAAAACAAAGTATTGGCCTTCATTTTTATCGAATCAGGTTTTCATAATATTTTTATTTGAATGTTGATATGAAATAAAAGCCGAACTTGTCGGGTAAGGAGCTTTCAATTTCTACAAGATCTAGTGTTACTCTTTTGATCAAAAAAAATATATGCTGAAATTGGTTTCCGGTTTGATATAAAGTTGTCATTTCATTGAACCTTCTATTAGATTCAAGGAAAAAAGTTTATGCATGTAAGCTTAGTATGGCTGCTTGCTTCCTTGCCATTACATGCTAATGGTGAGCTTTATTCTTAATTGATTTTATTAACATGCAAACATCCCTCTTAGCTAAATCTAAAATTTTAAATCCATGCATGTGAGTTTAGCATGGTATTTGCTCTCTTGCACTAGTTGTTAATAATGGATTTTATTTTCACTTGATTTCATTGACATGCAAATACTTTCTTAGTCAAATCCAAAATTTTGGATGCTCTTTATACAACTATGTGTCATTTAAAATTAAATTAAATGACATGAGGTTAAATATGTCTCGAAATCAATTAAATTCAATTGATTTGAAAATTACTTCATAATGTCGAAAGCATCAAAATAATTAAATAGAAAATATCAATCAATTAAGAATCAATCAAATAATTAAAATCATTTTAATAAAATTATATCGAAGTCGGAAGCCGACACGTCCGACGACCTCCGTTGAAATTGATCGTGTCGTTAGCCAAACATCGAATTCTATCAAACAACGCCTTCCGAGACCGATTCGGCAAAGTGTGCGCGGACATCGGTCAATTCGAATGCGACGTCGCACTTTACTAACTTCCACTTCGCCGGCGTTATGCGAACCCTCCGAAATTGATCGGCGTTGCGTTCGGCTGGAAACACCTAAAATTGACCCCCATATTGTTAGGGTTTGTTGCATAAATTAATGTCACATAAAAATAATATTTAATTATAATTAAAGTGACTAATGGCTTAATCCCTTAAACCCTAATCCCCACTTGCCCCAGCATCCAATGGAATTAGCCGATTAATTCTATTGGTTAGTTTAAACAATCGAGCGCGCTCAAAACGAAATGAGGCGTTGACCTCATTTCACGATCCTTCCTCTCATTTGATCCTCTCGCGTTTCCCTCTGGTCTCCCTCTCAAAGCTCTCATTTCTGCTCTCGGTCTCTCTCTCGGTGATTTCTCTTGCTCGGTTCCAATCGAAGCTCTCAGGGCCGCAGATACTCCTCTCTCTTCTGGGCCTTGATCTCTGAGCTCCCTGCGGTTCTCTCTCTCTCTCTCGGTTGAAACCAACCCTAGAGCAAAGCAGAGGACTCGATCCTTCCTAACTCCTCTTCCAAGAAACCCCAGTTGTTTGTTTCAATCTTAAGTTATATTTCATTATGTGGGTTTCTCTTAAAGGAAATGCAGATTTCTGTTTCCCTCTTCCATTTGTGTTTTATGGTTGGATTTGTTTTCTGGGTTTGCAATAGCATGAAATTAAGGTGATTGGGTTTATGCTACAAGCTTTCAGTTTTCTGTTTTTCTCCTTCTAAGGTTAAGCCGAGGAGCCCATTATCTTCGCCTCGGTTCCTCCTTTCCTTTCGTCTGTCTGTTCCTCTCCACGGGACGCACGAGCCGAGGCTTTCTCCTCCTCCTGTTGCGTGATATGTTGGTTTATGTGCTTTTCATATTTGCCATATCAATTACTTGTCCACCTCTCGGAATTGCTCTATATTATGCTTTGTTTCCTCTTGGACAGACGATGGTTCATCATCTAATTTACGCTGCGAAGAATTCTAAACCCTTTAAGTTTCTCTAAACTTATTACTGCTGCTCCTAATGGACAAGCTAAGTATTCTTGTTCTCATAACATAGCTCCAAAAGGTAAACATATTACAGTTCGTTTGTTTTACGTGGTCCAACGGTTTACATCTTGGGCTCTATTCCTCTTTGAGTTATGAACAAAATCAGTTGATGAGAAGCTTGTGAGGCGATCAGGTTGTTTCAGTTGTCTACACCATTCTCCTCTAAACTATCCTTCAACTTTTGGATGTTCTTTAGGGACTTCTTTCACATCTTGTGGCTGAACTTCTTTAAAAATTTCATCTGAAATTTTCTTTCTTGATGAAGCTTTTATAGGAATAGCAAATTCAGCATTACCCGAACTCTCCTTTATATATATATATCTTGAATTATCCAAGTCGTTCAAATGTCAATGAAGACTTTTTTATGTTTTCTCTGAATCTAATTGATCCACATAGTGGGAAGGAAAATTGTTTCATTTCAAGTTATGATGCTACTTTGCTGAAAATATTTTCCTCAAGGGGAATCAATCATTTTGTTATTTAATGGGTGAGATGCTGCTGAAAATATTTTCATCTAAGGAAATCAGCTAATATGTTATTTGATGAGTATAAGGCTTTGCTAAACTTTCTTATCTAAGGGAGAAATTAATTAGCTTCGTTTGATGAGATGATCTTTGTTATGAATTTCATGCTTCTATTTTGTTTCAATTGGTTTCCTATGAAGGGAATTATATATATCATGCCTCTTTCATATGCAAGTTGAAATCTGAAATTGAAAGGAAGGTTTCCAAGTATTGTATGGTTACATACGTCATGCTTCTTTCATTCCATGCTAAAATCTGAAAGTAAGGGAGGGATTTGAAGTGTTATGTGACATAGATCCTAGACCACATGGAGGATTCTATATTTCTTTCACCTATATGCTGAAATCTAAAATTGAAGGGAAGGGTTACCTTCTTACTTCATTGCTATTATGAAAGTCAATATGTGAAAGGAGATTCATTTTTAAGATCAATTTCAGATTTTTATATATTTTCAGCAAATGTTCAATACACATGTTTGCTTTCATGAATTTACTTTAGTTCCAATGCAATGCTCAGCAAATGCTGTCTTGTTTAAGTGTATATGCAAACATGTTCTAAATGAGAGCTTTAAATTGTGATATAAGTGCGTACCAACATGTGGGAAATCTTATCTTATCAAAATTTGCTTGTCTCACTTCCTTTACATGCTTCTTGGCATGGTAGTCTCTAAGCAACCCCACATGTTGGGAGAGGCTGTAAATTTTGATGCTCCTAATCAAATGTATATGCAGGAAGCTTTCTTTTTATTTATATGCAAATGAGAGCTTTAAATTTATGATATAAGTCTCTGTTCTCCAACATGGTAGAAATCTTATCTATCAAAATTTACCGGTCTCTCACGTCACCTATACATATCTTTCTTGGCATGGTGGTGCGTCTCTCATAGCAATACATGTGGGAGAATTTGTGTAAATTTTGATGCTCCTGTCAATGTATATCAGTGACTCTTCTTTTATTTATATGCAAATGAGCTTTAAATTTATGATATAAACTACCATGTTCTCCAACATGGTATGGAAATCTTATCTTATCAAAATTTACATGGTGTCTCACGACATACACTATACATGCCTTTCTTTGGCATGTGCCCAGTCTCTTGTGGGGAAGCCGGAGTGTAAATTTTGATGCTCTAATCAAATGTATATCGACTTTCTTTTATATTCTGAATGAGCTTTAAATTTATGATATAAATTACCTGTTCTCACACGTGGAAATCTTATATCAAAATTTGGTATTGGTGTCTCACGACATTATACGTCTTTCTTGGCATGGTGGGTAGATCTCTGGAGCCCAGCCCACATTATAAATTTTGATTATTTTGTTCTATACAAATTTATTTTATTGCTCATCTTAGTGCATTGTTGTTCGTCGGGAAAACAGGATAAGTCACGCGTTGTTCCAGCGTGGGAAATCTCTTATAAGTCTTGCTCCGCGTTGTTCGGCGTGGCATCTTTATCTTGTACACCCATACGCCTTCTTGGCGTGGTGGCAATAAATTCTCAGGTCTCACGACACTACCATACACTTTCTTGGCGTGGTGGGAAGACCAGTCCAGCCCCATCGGGATGGCCAGGAGGCGAAATTTTCTTTAAAAAAAAATAGATAGAAAAGAAAAGATGAAATGCTTAGGTTAACATGTTGGCTTAAAATACTTTAGGTCGTATATGATACTAAATCTCTTGATCTATATAATGAAAGTTATCCTGTTGTAAGTATGACATAAAGTGGACTATCTACGACACGTGTTAGAATACACATTGTATGCCACATAAATACCTCTCTACTTTACTTGTCATTCATCGATGATTTACATACACAGACATAGTGAGACTTGAAAATAAACATATGGAATAAATAAATCTACCATATGACATGATATATATCAAGGGTATCAAAAAAAAATGGTTGAGTTAGAAAGAAACTCACAAGTATAAGTGTGTGACAACTTGATCGAGATTGAAAGAGCTTAAACTTGTGGTATAAGGAGAAGAGAAGAGTAGAAAATGTAAGTCTTTGTGAAATCTCCTCTTATTTATGCTTCCTCCTCTTTCTTTTCTTATCGATCACGCTACTTGTCATAAAGTGCGTCAGGAAACCCAGGTAATGTCGTTTGTCATATTGCGCATTATGGACATATGGCGTCGTACATCCTTATCTCTTTTTTTTTTTAAGGAGGAAAATAAAGTCTTTGTCATAATAAATTTAATGAGTATTTGTCCCCACTTGTGAGCACATGTGAGGGAGGTGGATTTTAATTAATCCACTGCTTTTAAATGAAATATGACATATACTCATATTTTATATTCTCCTCTCCTTATCAGAGAAATAAATGTATGGGTGATTGATCATATGGGAAAATGGTTATTTAGCCTTTATGTTTCTTGATTTAAAGAAAGGGTTTTAGCATCAAATCTAAACTCATTTAGGCATTACTTTATGATTGATCATATGGGCCTTCAAAATGATTTATTTTAGCTCCTTTATGTTTCTTGATTTGCCATAAAGAAAGAGTTTTAACAAATCAAATCTAAACTCATTCTGTATCACTTTATATTTGATCATATGGGCCAAAATAAGTATTTTAGCCCTTTATGTTTTGATTTTAAAGAAAGGGTTTTAGCAAATCAAATCTAAACTCATTCTAAAATTTATATTTGATCATCTCTTAAAATGGTTATTTTATGTTTATATTTCATATAAGAGTTTTAGCGAAATCAAATCTCATTCCCAGTCACTTTATATTTGATCATATGGGCCTTCAAAATATTTTAGCTTTATGTTTCTGATTTGCCACATAAAGAAAGGGTTTTAAATCAAATCAAATTCTAGGCCCATCTTTATATTTGATCGTATAGGTTCAAAATATATTTTATGCTTTTTATACGTAAAGAAAGGGTTTTCTTCAAAATGTCTAAACTCATTCTAACCTTACTTTATGATTGATCATATAGGCTTCAATGATTTATTTTAAAATTTTATGTTTCTTGATTTACATAAAGAAAGAGTTTTTAAATGTCTCCTTCTAAAATTGACTTTATATTTGATCATTGCCTTGAAATGGTTATTTTATAATTTATGTTTCTTGATTGTAAAGAAAGGGTTTTAAAAATCAATCTAAACTCATTCTAAGCCCATCACTTTATATTTGATCAAATAGGCTTCCAAAATAATTTATTCCACCCCATACCTGTTGATTTGTGACATAAAGCTTGGCCAAAAAATATATATATCATATTTTCCAAAGACAGATGTTATCTTCGGTTTGGTCTGACCGGTCAAGTTAACAAAACCAAAAATGTCGTGAAATCTAAACTCAATTGCACATTTCAACTGACATTCAATGTCCATACAACATTTTAAAAGACAGATACTGTATGTTGAAGTGTTTTACAATAGACATGTCTGAGTTAGGTATAAAACAAAAGACAGATACATCTTCTGGTTTGGTCTTGAGGCCGTTAAAACTAAAAATCTGTATTAAAACTCATGCTTGCATTAAAATCACGTCAAATACAAAATAGATCTATACTTTTTGGTTTTCTTGACGGTCGTTAACAAAACAAAAATGTCATATTGAAATCTAAACATTGCATACATTTCAACTAGACATTCAATCTCATAACATTTTAAAGAGCAGATACTGTATGTATGTTGAAGTGTTCATGATAGAGACATGTCAGTTAGGTATAAAACAAAGACGGTTACATCTTAGGTTTGGTCTTGGGGGTCGTTAACAAACTCAAAATGTCATATGAAATCTAAACTTTAAAATTGCTACATTTATTTCAAGGCATTCAATGTCTACAACATTTCAAAACGGATATTCATATGCATATTTGAAGTATTATTAATTAAATACAACGAGCAGATCTTACTTAGGTTGGTCTTGGTTGGGTAAGTTAACAAAAAAAATTTGATATTATAAAAATTTAATTAATAATATCGAAGGCCTATATAAATGAAACCAAAACATTTTTAAAATTCAAACCTCAAGAAGAAAAGTCCAGCATCCTCATGTTCAAACTGGACGAGGTTTTGAAGGATTATACTTTTGAGATAATGAATTACGATCCTCTGAAAGCTGGAGGGAGACAAGGTTTATCAATTGATATTAACCCAGGATCGAAAAGGGTAATTATGATTAAAATTTCGATGATAAATGAGCGTATATTCAAATCTAAATCAATCGTAAATGATCAAAATTCAAAAAAATAACACAAAAAAAAGAAATAAAAAAATGAAATTAATTATTTAAATTAAAACTAAAATAATAAATAACATAAATCCACTCCATGATTGTTTGTCTTGGTGACAAATTAAGAAACTTTTGCTTGAAGCGATGTCAAATTAAATACTATTACCTTTCAAATATTCAAAGCGTAAGGATGGCGTGTCTCTGTCGCATGGTTTTCATGATATGGCACCACATAAATGGCGGTTCTGACGACTCTGGGGTGGTTTAGCGATGATATGCATTAAATTCTGATTGGCCTAGTATGTTCTGCTCGTGAAATGTAGAATGTATTTGGTTGAAAAAAGCCTATGTTAAGGTTGACTTATATTTGTCCCTTAGACCATTCTACAAGGACACTTTGGATGGCGTAAACATGTTGTGACAAGGATCCGATCGGGTTGGGTTACCTCCTCATTGGGACGAGGGATGATGACGGATGTGGAACCATGGGATCTTGATCAGCGTCATCGTTCCCACAAAAGTTTAAAGTTAAAATAATAAATTTCATTCTAAGTTACTCATTATGATTATATACTCGTTATTTAACGATTCATTGTTAATCGAAAGTCTCTCATTAGAGGGTAATCTTATAGGCTTCTATAGAAAACCAATATAAAAGTTCTCACCAAATGAGAAGAAATCTCTGGTAGTGTCTTCTACTATTTATCACCAAATTATCATGACACTTAAACAACTCTTTCTTTTTTTCCGAAAGAGGTCGGTGGCGAATTTTCGGATCCCACAGCTACTCTATTAGATTTGATGTGATTATGTGATTCATGTGAGTAGGGTTATTAAAAAAAAAAGAGAAAAAAGAATAGTGAAATGAAGTGCTCCTTTGGCTTTGATTTCCTTTTCTGATTGGCTTCAGTATTGAATTTATTTCTATGTTATGAAAATTGAAAGCTTTGGCTTGAAACAATTATCTTTAATATTTTATATATTGAGATTTGATTCCAACACAGATTTTTTTTTTCTATTTTTATGCATCAAGTTGAATGTTCTCTTTGTGACAAGTAAGATGGCTAAATATTGATCTTTAAGAGAAGATTATTTTACCGTCCACAATATGACTCATGCTAAAAATCATTAGAACCTTAGAACCTAAGTATTTAATGTTCAATCTCATTTTTAAATGAATTTGAAATAGGATAGGGTGAGATTTTTAGATTTTTGGACATTCTCATTTCTTGAAATCTAGTTTGGCTTTTGACTTGATTTTCTTATTTACCTAGTTTGGGGAGATGGAAAGAAAATTAAAGGGTTGAGTTTAATCCCTTTGTCTTTGTTTCATATCTTCATTATTTGGCAAATGTTTGGCTAAATTTTTACTTGAATTGCATTATCATGTAAACATATGTCTAGCCAAATATGAGATTTCAGATTTGTATATTACTAAATTTAATTTGAAATAGTTGTTTGCTCCCTTGCACCACTTGTTCATATTGGATTTGGTTCTCATTTGAATCTCATTGACAATGCAAGTCTTTTCTTAATTAAATCTGAAATTTCAAATCTCTACTTTACTGGATTTAATGAGATTATGTATTACATTCAAGTAGAGTTATAAAGAAAAAAGATGTGAAATAGGGTGAGCCTTAGGCTCTACTTTTATCTTGTCTAACTATGGTTGGCCTTAAATGCTAGATTTATTTCTATGTTAACATGCAATTGAATAACTCTTTATGGGTTGATGTGATCATCCTTAGTGTTCTTATATTAAATTCATCTTAATGTTTATAATGTGATTCATGTTGGAAATCATTGAAACTCAAGTGCATGGTGTTCATTATTGCCCTTTAAATGAATAAAAAATGAAATGTGATGAGATTGCCAAACTTCAAGCTTCATATTGTCATTTTTTCTGAAAATTGGTTTGACTTTTAACTTGTCATTCTACATGCTCGGATTTGGAGAATATGGATTGAAGCCCTAGCATTATTCTTACATGTCTTACTTTGTTTATTATCAAATCAATGAGCTTTTCAAATAAAAAGTAAAATAAATTTTTACTTACATGCAACCCTAAGTGAGCTTTCTTTAATTGATTAAGATGAGTAGTGTGGCATACTTCCTGATTAATTACAAGTTGAATCACTTGAATAAGTTTTGCCAAAATCTCTTATTAACAATACAAAATTAATGCAAAGTGAAGAATATATAAGTTTGGCACCAATTCAAAATCCTTTTGGTATTATTTGGGTTCTCTTATCTTATGTTATGATTTATTTGGGTAAATTATTCTCATATACCATGACAAGATTGTCAAGCCACTATTTTATTATGAAACTAATATGAAATGAAAAACTGGATTTCAAGACACTGTTTGGTTTTAGAATTACCTTGTGATATGTGAAATTCAATTCAACTTTGGTCACTAAGACACATTTTGGTTGATTGAACTAAAATGAAAATGAAAGAAGAGGATTGTGTAAATGTCCGTGCTTATTGAAATACATGTTTGCTGTCCATGAATGAACAAAGGCTAGAATTACGCAAGTTTTATGGTTTCATGCCTTTCTTGCTCTTGAGTTATCAAAGACATATTTTGATAATGAAACTTTAGCTTCTTTAGCTTCAATATTGTCATCTATAAATGCTTCATTTGGCCACTAATATGTGATGCTATTCTCTTGATTTGAAGAAGAATGGAAATAGAGCAATTGTTCATTGTTATGATCATCCAATCCTATGTTGATGTTTGGCATTGAATGATGAGATGGAATTGTGAGCTAAACAGTTCCCATTCATTTCTATGTCAAAGACATATTTTGATAATGAAACTTTAGCTTCTTTAGCTTCAATATTGTCATCTATGAATGCTCCATTTGGCCACTAATGTGTGATGCTATTCTCTTGATTTGAAGAAGAATGGAAATAGAGCAATTGTTCATTCTTATGATCATCCAATCCTATGTTGATGTTTGGCATTGAATGATGAGATGGAATTGTGAGCTAAACAGTTCCCATTCATTTCTACTTTACCTTTCTTTATCATTTGACAATGTTTAGGAAATGTTATGATTAAGATGAAATCAATGGTTGTTTTCATGTTCATTGCAAACAAAGAAGTCACATGCCATGCACATCAAATATAAGTTGTAAAAATGTGTTGTAATATTAAGTGCCCGTTCACATTATTCTAATATGGCGGGGAAACTTGTTATGATATAAGTACTTAGACACATTGTTCCAACGTGATAAGGAAATATACTTCAAATTAAGTACTTAAACGCATTGTACCAATATGGCAAGAAAATGCAATACCACGCAAGTAAAATTTGAAAACTCATGCTATACCACGCAAGTAAAATTTGAAAACTCATGCTATACCACGCAAGTAAAATTTGAAAACTCATGCACGTCTTTCTTGGCATTGTGAGTAAATAATATTTTTGGCTTGTCTAACGACACTCTCGCGTCTTTCTTGGCATTATGAAAGGCCTGGTCTCCGGTAGCCTATCGCGGGATGGCCTTTAGAATAAATTTTATAAACTACAATGACTAAGCTCCTAATTTAGTATAATTCATTTTAGGTATTCAAATTTTTATGGGATGCTTAGTGACATTTTAATGGTGAACATAAAGGGATTCCTCTTTTATAACTTTTTTTGAAATGTCATGCATGTTTCATTGAAGGGGGTAAATATAACGGGATCATGCCATGCAAAAATTTTAAAAAAATAGATATATAAATGACATGATAAAAGAGAAAATAGGAAGAAAGTCTACTAAGGCTTTAGTTTTTTTGTCATTATCCATAAATGCTCCCATGAAATGAGCATGATATCGAGCAAAAAAAAGGGGAGAAAGAAGAGGGGGAAAGCTTTTCCTTCAAATGAGAGCATGCCATGCTTGAAATGAAATAAAAAGAGGAGACATTACTAAGTAGTGAGCCACAAGATTAAAAAAAGGGGGGGAAAAGTCACCCTCCCTATTAATATGATCCATGAAATATGTATGATTTTAAGTAAAGATGAAGGGAGAGTTTTATCTTCTTCACAAGATTGTATCATGTCATATTGGGAATGCATTGAAAGATGAAAAAAATTATCAAATGGCATGACAAAAAAAACATATATATGGTAAATATGTGTGTTAAATGATACCATGACATATAAAAAAAAGCATGGTATTATGAAGGTATTAATTTTATTTTTTATGTGATCCATTATAGAGCAAAGATGATCCATGTGTCATGAAAACATTGAAATGTATGATATCTAGGCATGAAAATATTGGAATTCATTATGCCCAAGCATAAAGACAACAAAATTTAATCAGATAATGCAAACCTTCATATGTTTTATGAAACATCATTTTCTTTTTCTACCATATGCAAATATTCAACATAGGCTTGCACACATAAATGAGATGAGTTTATCTCTAATATTTTAAAGCAATCTCATACATAATTTTATTAAGTTGGGACTCATGCGAGCTTTCAAAATAAGCAGCGATAATTAGAGAAGATTTACATGTGTTATGAAAAGGCCGCATGTATGGTTTCACTATGTTAGAATGTGTACAACTATTCAAAATAAATCTTATGGGTGCTTTACAAAGTTATGATTCATTTAAATCAATCATTTCATAGAGATATTCAAATAAGCTAGACTCATGTATGCATCATAATTTATTCCTACATGTGAGTTTATAGCTTTGGACTTACGTGCCAAGTGTTTAATGAAATGACTCGTGTATACTTGAAGTATTATTGTATGTTATCCAAGCTAAACATACATACAAATATACAAGCAAGATGAATTTCATGCTTATGTTATGAAGTAATATTTTGCTTAATCATTTAACTTATGCAACCATTTGAACAAGCTGAGCTCATGTTTTACAATATGCTGCCATACTTGATCAATGCAAGTATTCAGAAGAATCAAATTCATATCTTTCAAAGACAGATACACACTTGACTTATAACAAGTCTAAGAAGAATCAAACTTGCATCATTAAAACAGATCTTGATTTATAAACAAATATTTTGTATCCTCTAGGACAAATACATACTTGGTTTATGACAAATACTTGAAAAAGCCAAACTCACATTTCATATAATAGATTTTCACTTTTTTTTAGCAAAAGTGTTTGAATGAATCAAAATTCTCATATTCTACAAAACAGAGCTACACTTGATTTCTGATTTTTGGGTATAAAAAATCAACATTTGCAATTTGATACATTTATCACATCAAACACAACTACTTCAACTTAGACATTCTAATATTCATATATCATTTTAAAAGAACAGATACTTATATATGCGTTAAAGTACTCGCTAAATCGAACACTTAGGGAAACGGGCAAGTTGTGTGCAAAATGAATGAACAGATACGTACAACTATTCAAAAAATCAATCAATCACCCGCATGGGCCCGACACATGTGTTAAACATCTAAATTTTGTGTCTTAGGATCTTTGCGTCAACACATTTGGGTCTTAGGGACAAAACTTAAAAAATTCAATGATGATATTATAAGAATTGACTTGATAAAATGCAGCCATTATCGTATAATTAAAAGATAAAAAAATATTAACTCCAAGTTCAAATCGTCAAGATGAAAATCTCAAACCCGATCCTACACTCAAAGTTGACAAGGTTTGGGCGATGATTTTGAAGCGACTTAGGGCGATATACAAGAAAATGAGAGTTGACGCTATTCAACAACGTATATGATCAAAAAGAGGCTATCATTATTAATAATTGATGATTACATATTTAAAATTATATGTTCAAATTAAATGAAATTATAAAATGCATAGTATTTTCATACATACTATTCAAATCAATTACAAAATAATCATATGTTCAAATTAAAAAGATATAAATTAAATAAAATTAATTATTTAAATTTAAAGCTAAAATCCATCCACATCCATAGCTTGTTTGTTAGGGGTGATAAATTAAGAAAACTTTTGCTCAAAAAGCCGAATGTCAAATCAAATACATGGTATTTTCACACTCAAATAATCTTAAGCTTTAGTAGGGCATTGACGTGTCTCACGTGTAATTTTCCTCAAAATGGCACAACATAAATGGCAATTATGATCAAGGTTCTCTGAGTGATTTTCTTTCAGCTAAATTATTACGCGGCCGTGTATGTTCCACTGGGCTTTTCTTCTTTGAATCGTAAAATCATATATATTTGATTGAAGCTCTCTTAGTTAAGGTTAACTTATATTTATCAAAACCCTCAAGCACCTCAAGACACCTCGATGGATGGCGTAACCCAGTTCTTGACAAAGAATCTTCGGTCGGGTTGGATCGACTTCTCCTCCGGTACTAAACTGGGGATGATGGAACCACGAGATCTTGATCGCATTATCATTCCCCCAAACATAAGCTTTATCCTTTATCCACTTTCGCTACTTATCACGCCTTAACTCATCATTTAAAGTATTCTCTCAAGATTGGGAGGTAATTATATGCTTTATAAACACAACTCAGAATCTAAAGTCCTACAAAATGAAAAATCTCTGATAAGATCTTATCTATTCTATATGCATCCATTTGACCGACATTTAACCTCTCTTCATACTGAAAAGGAATTTTGGCGGTACTACCCTTAGAGACAATAATCAAAGATTAAATTTCTTACATTTGAACATCGAAAACAATCCAGGTAAGTGGACAATAAAAAACTTATGAAACAATAATAAAGCACACTTTCCCCAGCAGATGCACCAGTTAAGAGGGGTCCACATCACTAAGCAATTATCTATAGTAATGGTGTTCACAATGAAGATTCTACATAGTTTACCAAATTAATGTGCCATCAAATGTTGCTTGCCACCTTACAAAACAAATATACATTGTGTAACTAAAAAATATTTAAAACTGGAAATACTTTAATAGGAATGCCATACCTTTATCCCTACGATACCAAGTAGAACTAAATTGTTCTCTGGTAAGTTCCAACTACTCGCCTTCTTCCCTAGGAACATTGTCCATGCTATACGATCTGTATGCAAAAGCAACACAGTGGAGGCTAACAGCCCATACCATCACTTTTTTTAAAAGCATCCATCTGCAAATACAACATTCAGAAGCTGCTTGAATAAAAGTAGATGTCAAAGACATATATCGATAAAAATGATGCAAAACAAGTATGAGAATGCAAAGAACATAAAAACAATTATCACCTTATCTTCGGTCATTTGGCAGCTGACCCTCTGTATCCATCAAACTTGTGCATGAGGCTAGAATTATCTCAGCCCTTCCAATGCAAATGAACTTCAGAACCCGGCTGCACCAATTAAAAGAGAAGACCGATAAACTTAAGCAGAATGCAAACAAAAGATGAGTCCTTATGATATAATAAAACAAATCGAAGAATGACAAGAAGATAATATACTAAAAATGATATGATCCACAACGAAGTCAAAAAATTCAACAGTAGAAATATCAAAAAATTAAGGTACAAAAATGGACAGGAAGGTAATTCTATCAACTTAAAAGAAAGAAGAAAAAACATAGGTAATCCAACAACAACAAAAAAAGTGATCCCCGACAAATTTAGAAAGAGATGAAGATAACAGGAAAATATATTTTGTATACAAAAGCAAGGGTTTTCATGCAAAGAAAATTTCATAGGTGATCGTATGATGGAAACGGGGACGAGTATTATTGTAACAATACAAAAGCCAACTCATGATAGCAAAACATAAAACAGTATTACGAGTCCAGAATGCATGGCAATATGGCATCTAATTGCTGATTGAAAAATTTTCAAACGCACCTGGATAATCCAACTATAGAATCTGGTAAGTTATGTTTGTTCCTCACGAGTTCTGCAAAAATCAACCTTCATTTGCTCTAATCTATTAAACGACCCACACAAGTCCCTTGAACAATTAGAGATATCACATATTCTCATTTTTTTAATGGTATCGAGAGCTGATACCATTGGACATAACCAAATTGTTCATTGTAGTTTGTAAAAACTAGTCATCATGCATTTAAATTTTGCATGTCAACCCTCTATTTGTAAAATAGAGGATGTGGGGCAGAAAAGTGGGTGGGGACGACAAGGATTTGTTCCCTTCCACCACTCAGAGAGAGGGATGTGGAAAGATGGAAAAAATGTAGCAGGAAGACTGTATTTTAAAAATGACCAAAATAAACTTTTTAGCTCGAAGTCCACCAAAATAATACTTAACTATAAGGTAAGTTTTTTATTTAGTTTTTTGCATGTCATTAAAACGAAGGATCTAATTGCTATACTTTACAAAAGCAGAGCACAAACTGAGACAAAATGAAACGGAGAAAAGTGTTTTCCAAAAAAACTGTCAAATTATGATTCAGTCTTAATCAAAGGGAAAAGAAAATTTTAAAACTGCTAAAATAAAAAAAAAAAAAAAGCACAACATAAAGTTAGAGGAAAAATCTAAATTTGACAAAAAAATAAGAATAGTAAGATGAAAGCATAAATATCATTATCACCAGTATTGCAACACCTCCTTCTTCTCCGAATTAAAGGGAAGACATGAAGCATTGTAGATCTCGATCTTGCATCACCAAACTTCATGCCCAGCTAATGAACATCAGAAATAATCACCGTCAACAGAAAACAACCATATGCCAACATAAGGCTAACAATAGCATGCCACTCACCTTGACTCCCCAAGAAAGTATTGCCTTCTCAGTGGGTGAACCAGTAACTTCAGGCTCTCCATCCTAAATACATGGGAACATTTTAGGAATAAAGAGAGTAGTCATGGTTGATTTATCTATTTAAGGAATTTTCATACACTAAATCAATTGGGATGAGAGAAAAAGGTTTAAGGCATTGTCCTCTTACATATGTAAAGTGTCTGCGAAGCAATAAAAGTGATTATTATCATCACACATAGATATCATATATAAAGAACATCAAAATAGGCACATATAGGCATACCATGCAATGATAACAATAGGACTTAAAGCATTGATTAAATAATTTAGGTATTAAGCACCACTAAAAATATTTACAGAAAAATCTCTCTCCTTGATGTGGACTATAAAGTTGATGCTATTGCCACACCTCTTCCTCCCTTATCCAATGGTATCATAGTCACCTCTCATTCCTAATCTATTTGACTCCAATTTTAGCACATGTTTATGCGGTTCCTATAGTTAAACAGGTCTTTATTCGATGCTTAAGGTAGCACCTATCATTCGCATATGACTCTTGCATCTTTTGAATGTGGCTCCATGTATTCTTTGCAACCCATCCTAGGGCTTGGAATCGAGGCATATAATAGGAAGCTTTTGATTCAATGAAAGTTATAATCCAAATATCAATCTTACATAAATGTTACAGGTTAATCCCAAGAAAAGTTTATCGTTTTGTGCAAGCATGAGGCCTGAATTTTCATCATGAAATTTTTTTCTTTTTTTTAACTAATGTCTATTTTAATATTAGCGTACTAGAGTTCTCGATTTTATTCAAATTTGATACAACTGAACTTTAATTATGGTAAAGAAAAACTAAATTGCTCATTGATTTTTCATGGTCCAATTTTCTCATTGGTTTCTTAAAATTTAATCATTACATTATCATTTTGATTATAATTCCCATATTATCTAGTTTGCACCTAAAAAAAAGAAATTTTTTATATATTTACTAGTTCTAAATCTACAAATTGCCCATTGATTTTTCATGATTCAAATTTTCAATGGTTTTTTTTCAAATTTAGGCATTACATAATTATTTTGATTCTAATTCCCATATTTGCAAGCATGCACCTAAAGAAAGCAAATTTTTAATTTGGTAGTTTTAAAACTACAATTCTAATTGTTTTTGTGCGATCAGCATTCATTACATCACCCTAGTCATATTAGAAAATCTTAACTCTCAACTATTGCATATCAAATTTGCATAAAAGATTATAGTTGAATTATCGTATCAACTAATAGGAGGACAAATTAATTTGGTCGATAAAATTTAATAAATGAAGCAACTCAAATTGGTTCAAGTTTGTTATTTCTCTAGATGACTGTATCATGACTATCATGAGATTCAAGTTAATAGGATTATTGTTAAAAAATGTTAGGGTGGATCGACAATTAAAAAGAATTTTTCAAGTATTATTTTTTTTTTTATTTTAAAAAAGTTAAATTTATTGAAACAAAATTAGTGGGGCAAGTCCAATCATCTCTGCAAAGTGTTGTAAGTAAAAAAATTACATCAACTAGCATGAAACATAAATTTAAAAAAGTAATATCTATCATTCATTGAAATATAAGAATCAAATACATGATAATTTTAAGAGCTGTAAGTAATATAATTCTAGTTTATTAGAATATTAGGCAAATTTTATAAGTTTTGTAGCTACAAGTTGTTTAAAGTGGAGTATAAATTTTATGAGTTAATTTTGATATGTATTAAATTTGATTTTGATTTTCATGATTGGAGGATACAAAACTTAAGATCTATGCATATTTAATTTTATAAGAATTGTGGCCACCAACTCAAGCTTCATCCACAATTTTTCAAGACAATGAAAACCTAATTTAAGCTCCATTCATACTAAATCTTTGACATCTACCAGCTCAAACTGAAATTATAAAATGCAAAAGAAATCAATGGTTGCTCAACTAAAAATACAGCATTTTGATTCTCGCAAGGAGAGCTCTTCAGATTCAAAAAGAAGTGTGATTTTCACTTCTAGCAAGAGAGGAAATGCTTGATCATAACAGGAAATAGCTCTCATTTGATTTCCTACAATGAATAGAAGAGGATAGTAATTATAGTGATAATAACATCTACTTCTCCATACCTAACTCTATCTTCGTAGTAGGTAATTGCATCTTCTATCAACTAAACAAACTAATATCTTTGTCCATATCACAAACTTAGCATAAAAAGTAATATCTTCATGTGCCTCTATTAAAATTCAGTGAATTGTATAATTTTTATACGACCGTAAATGTCAGCTTGTCGAACTACATCAATTTTAGTAAATTTTTCAGTAATGCTTGACATCTTTTATATTTACTTTGTGATTCATTATACTTTCTTCTAAGCTAAAGCGCTTTCCTTCTTAATACTTGGGATCAAAGCAAGGTTATAAAAAATGTAAGGGCCAAGAAATTCAAGAGTGAGAGGTTTGATGGCTTAAAAAGCTTAAGCATTTGGAAAACTAAGATGCATTCTTGTCCAACAAACAAATTTAAAGGCACTCAAGAGGCATAGTAAAATGAATAAGGAGACTTAGAGTAGACTCATGGAGGGTCCAGATATCAATTTTCTAAAGAATTTCCAGCATGTGACATTCTCACACACATGCAGAGATAGGAATAGATTTGTAGATTTTTGTGCAGACATAGCTCTAGGTATGATCATTTCTTGGCATGATAGAGATAAAGATACTATTCCTCCATTTTTTTGGTTCTTTTGGAGGAGGATAGGAAACATATTGTGTTTTGTTAGTCCTACAACAACAACAACAAGCCTTTGTCCCACTATGTGTGGGCTACAAGAATCCTTTTTCTCCATTGTGTCCTATTATGTGTCAATTCTCCTTTAATTCTAATAAACTAAGATCATTTTTTATACATCTTAACCAAGTCTTTTTAGGTCTACCTCTCCCTTTCTTAACATAAGGCAAATCTAATACATCTACTCTCCTAACCGAGTCATCGGACGGCCGACACTTTATGTGGCCAAACCATCTAAAGCGACTCTTTCCAATCCTATCTGTCACTAGAGCTACTCCAACTTTTTTTCCAAACGTACTCATTTCGCATTTTATCTCTAAGAGTAAAGCCACTCATCCACCTGAGCATCCTCATCTCAAACACTTAACTTAGTCTTATGCTTCAACATTCTACATCATAAATCACGTGTCTTACCACCATCTTATAAAATTTTTCCTTAAGTTTAAGAGGTACTTTTCTATCACACAATAGGTCGATGCATTCCTCCACTTCAACCATTCAACTTGAATTACGATAATATCTCCATCTATTTCACCATCATTTTGAACAATTGAACCTATATATTTGAATCGTTCACTTTTTTAATAACTTGTTCACCCAAAATCACAAAGACTACCACTAGAACTTCTACAACTAAAATTACGCTCCATATATTCTTTTAGATCTACTTAAATGAAAACCTTTAGACTCAAGGTTGACCTCCATAATTCAAGTTTCTCTTGGACTCCCTCTCAAGTCTTATCAACAAGAAGAATGTCATCAGCAAAAAGCATACACCAAAGTACATCTTCCTATAAATGCCTAGTAAGAACAACTATAACTAAAGAAAAAAAATAAATAAGATCCTTGATGTAATCCAAATGAAATAGGAAAATATTTTGTCAATCCTCTTTTGTTTGGACACAAGTAATACTTCTAGTATACATATCCTTAATGACTTGAATATAACAAATATTAACTCATTCGTCTAGAACTATCAAGAACATCTCTTGAAACTTTATCATAAGTTTTATCTTAATCAACAAATATCATATGTAGATCCTCCTAATTTTCTCTATACTTCTCCAACAAACCTCTTAACAAATGTATAGCATCCATAGTAGATCTACCTAGCATGAAACCAAATTGATTGTGAGAAACTTTTGTATCATATATGCTTTACTCTCTCCCATATTTTTAATGTATGACACATTAACTTAATTCCTCTATAATTTGCACACTCTTGTGCATCACCTTTATTCTTCAATATAGAAACCAACAAACTCTTTCTCCACTCATCTGGCATCTTTTTAATTTTTAAAATTATATTAAGCCAAGAAATTCCTTGATCTCCTAAACATTTCAAAACTTCAATTGGAATATCATCAGGTCCTATTGTTTTTTCACATTTTATTTTTTTTACAACTTCTTCGAATTTACAAATATGACAATAAAAATAAAATTCTCTATTTTTGTTTAGGGTATTAAGGTTGCTAAAATCAATCGTATTTTCAGATCTTTCATTGAAAAGTTTATCAAAATACATCATCCACCTATTTTCAATATCCTTTTGTAAGAAAAATACTTTACCATTTTCAACTTTAATACACATCACTTGAACTAGATCTTTACTTCTCCTATCATCTTTGGTTTAACTTATAAATACATTTTTACCTTTTAAGATCCAAATCTATTGTATAAATCACTAAAAAATAAATTTTTGCATCATATATTGCTTTCTTAGAATCTCTACAAACCACTTTATATCTTTCTCAAATCTCCCAATTTTTACATCTGAACCAAGTTTTATAACAATATTTCTTATTTCTTATCTTTTCTTGCTGACTCCACCACCAACTATTTTTATTAAAAAAAGCTTTTCTTTTTGATTCTCCAAGTATATTTTTTGCAACTTACCTAATTTCACTTGTTATTTTTTCCCATATAATATTAGCTTCCTTATGAACATCCCAAATTCTAAGCCTTGTAAAGACTTAAAAAAATATTTTATATTATATCATCTAATCATAATTTGATTTATTTTTCATCTTATCTTTCATCTTAAAATCTAAAATCTAGTCGATGGACTTAAACTTTCACCGAAATAACCTCAATCACTAAACTAAGCGATCTATTTTTCTTATCGAAAATAATCAATCTACATCCATTTTATAAGTAATAATATGTCTTTCTTAAATAAAGATAACAACTATAAAATCATAAAAAAAACAATATAGTCTTATTATTACTCCAAATCCATAACCACAATGCTTTTTAAAATATTCTACCACTAACATGTCCATTTAAATCTCCTCCAATAAATATTTTTTCTTCAAGTAAAATTTTGTAATCATTTAATTCCAAAATTTTTCTTATCCTACTGAGGGAGCATAAAACTTATAACATTGATAATCAATCAATAATCTTTAAGGCTATAATTCTATCTTCAAATCTATTACTATTTATAATATTATCTTTCAAACTTTTATCTATAATCACACCTACATTATTTCTAATTTGACTTCTATCTGAATACCAAAATTTAAAACCTAAACTATCAATCTCCTTGGCCTTCTCCCCAACCCATTTAGTTTCTTAGTTCTTTTACTGTTTAGACTTTTTGTAATCTCCATTTATTTTATTAATGTAAATACATACTTTCAAGGATGAGAAAAGTGAAGGGTTGCATTACGTAGTCGACAACCAATGTAAAACTTGTTGAAAAATCATAACCCTAATCCTTTAATACATTATGTCAATGCTAGGAAGTTCCCTAGAAGCGGCATATTGTATGGCCTGATTAATAGTAAAGTGTACAGGGCCGCTGCATCAACGTCCAGTTATAGTATTAAATAAACAAAGGTTCCCACATTATAGACAGGTGTAGGCCAAAAAAACTAGTCCATGAATCTAGAATTAGGATAGAAACTTGAAATATAGGTACTCTTATAAAAATATTAATAAATTGATAAATATTATGGTTCATAAGATGAAACATGTCTTATGTATTCAAGAAACTAATGGATTGGGGAGAAACTAAAAGTGATTGATAGTTCAGATTTAAAACTTTGATATTCAGGTAGGAGATGTACAAAAAACTGTGGAGGTGTGATTATAGATAAAAAAATTAAAGAATAATGATATAAAAATTAATAAAATTAGAGATAGAATTATAGCTTTAAAGATTATTGTTGATACTAAGATTATTAATATTATAAGAGTTTATGCCCCTCAAATAGGTTTGGATGAATGCTCAATAGAAAAATTTTGAAATGACCTAGAATAATTAATACAAAATATATCTATTGAAGAAATAGTATTTATTGAATGAGATTTTTTATTAGTGGAGTGATAGAAACTTTTAAAAGCATTCATGATAGCTATGAATTTGGAGTGACTAATAAAAAAGATAAAACCATATTAGATTTTATTTTAACTTATAATTTGATTATTACTAATATTTTATTTAAGAAAACAAAAGAGCATATTATCACTTATAAGAATGAATCAAGTAAAACGCAAATTGATTGCTTTTTAAAAGAAAAATATATTGTTTAGATTGTAAAAATCGTAAAGTCATTTTAGGTAAAAATTTAAGTACTCAACATCAACTATTGATTTTGGATCATAAGTTGAAGGGTTGAAAAATAAAAAATAAATTGAAATATTATCTTAGGATTAGATAGTACAAAAGAATGCTAATAAAAATATTTTTAAGAGTAAGCTATAAGATTTTAGAATTTGGGATATTAACGAGGAAGCTAATGTTATGTGGAAAAAAAGTAACAAGTGAGATTAATCAAAATGCAAAAATGGGTCAAGAATGACTCAAGCCCGATTCACTTATTAAATGGGTCGAGAAGATCTAATCTGAAATTAACAAGTCTTCAACTCAACTAACCCAAATTGAAGTAACCCATTTGAAATACTTAGTCAAATTATGTGAGTAATTGGATAAGATATAATATTCATTCTTATAGAGGCTAGAGACAAATTTGAGAAAAACTTGAATTTTGTAGTAAACTAGAACTAAACACGAAAACTAAACGGGTCAGGATTCACCCAAACCCAATCCAACCTTAATTTTTTTGGGTGGGGTTCACATCAAGTTCTTGTGTATGGTCAATTATTGACAATCTTACTTACATGCTTGGTACTGCAATTCTTGCTCATTATTATCTTTTTAGTTTATATTTTGCCATCCATTTATGCAGTTCACATCGTCAAGTAATTTTTGTGTTCAAGTTATTGTGGAGCATATCCTTTCAGTGTGATTCCTACTATTTTTGTTTGTGATTCATGCAGCTCTACATTCAAGTCTTGTGGTCGTTGCAAGCGGCTTCATTGTTGATCTCTTAGGAAAAACATCTTTGGTATCTTGACCATCTCTAGGATGTTAGAGAGATCATTCTTCATGAGGTAGATTGATTTTTATTCAACTATATTTCCCCCAACATTATATTAGGATTTATTTAGATCTAGGTTTTACTTCCTATGAATGCAAACATTCATAGTTAATAACCCTCTTACTGCAATAAGAGCTCGATTAAGGTTGAAAATAAGCATGAATATCTAGTAAAAGTCAGTGTCTAGTGGTATAGTGTGTGGATGACTATCTAGAAGAAAAAAAGAAAGATAGTCCTAATCAAAATCCCATTATTTTGTCGACCCGGAATTGTCGTTATTATAGTCTATCAATATCAAAGGGCTAATAGTCGTAATATCCAGGGACTCTGATTAGTAGCCATGGTTTGCCTCCTCCCAAAAATCCAAGGTAGACTATAGTTGTTGTACAGGTGTTATTGTGAATGTCATCTACCAAATATGCATTTGAGTTTACATCCTTTGAAATGCTACATTTGAGTAATTAAAATCTATCTCGCAAACAAAATATATTAGACTTACATTCGTTGAAATGCTGGGTTGTTTAGTTAAAGGGATATTTGCATTGCAAACATATATTGAACTTGCATCCATTGGAAATATTGTTGTTTTAATATGATGTAATTTTCCTAATAATGGCTAGCTTACGTCCAATTAAAATATCATTGTTTTATGAAGTGGAGTTCCTTACAAACAATGACCGCCATAGATCTATTGAAATGCCATTATTGAATTCTACCTTCAAGATAAACATTGGGCTTATATCCATTGGAATGCTATTATTTAGTATGTTTGAAGTCTACTTTGCAAACAAAAGTGAACTTGCATCTATTAAAAAATCGGGTTTGAAGTGATGTTTGCATTGCAAACATAAAGCAGTTTACATTGCAAATATAGGATTACATCCATTGGAATGTTGTTGTTTTATGTTCACCTTGCAAACAATGGTTGGGCTTACATCCATTGGAATGCCAATTGAGTAAAGTTTGTTTTACAAACATAAGTTGGACTTACATCTATTAGAAAGTCATGTTAATGTGGTTCGTTTTATAACATATGCTAGACTTACAATCATTAGAATGCCATAATTTTAGAAGTAGTGTTCGTCTTGCGAACAATGGCTGGGTTTACATCCATTAGAATGCCAATTTAATAAATGTAGGATTCTCCTTACAAACAGTGCTTGGGTTTACATCCATTGGAATGCCAAGTGGTTTAGATTGGGCATACATCCATTTGATATGCTGATTTTTATGTGGTTGATTGAAAGTCTACCTCACAGACAAACATTGGGATTACATCCATTAGAATGCCAATTTCGAATTGGCCTTACATCCCTTTGAAACACCGATTTGATTAATATTTGCATTGCAAACATAGGTTGGGCTTACATCCATTTGAAATGTTGATTAGGGTTGGACTTATATTCCTCTATAATGTCGTGATTGTAACCTTATTTCATGTTAAATATAAGCCTCCTCCACCCCCCCCCCCCACCTTTTTTTAATTCAATCTCATTTTATGTTTGAGACATTTTTTGACTCAATCTTGAAGTGAATCTTTGACTTAATCTCATTTGTGTGTTTTGATATAAATCTTTGATTCAATCTCACTTGTGTTTTGAGATGAACATTTGATTCACTCTCATTTTGTGTTTGATATGATTTCTAATTTTATTAGAATTGATCGTGAGATATTTAGATCTTCAATATGTTGTGTCTAATCAAGCAATTAATTGATCGATTAAATTTGCATCTATTACAATACTAGTGTTGAGTTTCAATGTTATTATCTAAAGGGGACAGTTCTTCGATATTTGACTGGACTATCTGGATTCTCATATTGATCGTTAGATTGCATTCGGGTCCATAACATATTGTGTTTGATCAATCGAACGATTGGCGATTATTTATAAGTCTTTTCCTCTCAAAATTCGTGAATTTTATAAAATTAACATATGAATGAGATAATAATAAATTTAATCACATGTCCAAATTCATCATAAGTTCAAGAATTTGAGTCTAAGCCCCCAAATTATCATATTTTTTGTTAAATTATGTTATTTTAATATGAGAGGAGGATGTTGAGCAATTTACAAGTGAATTTAACTCAATTTACTGGACATTTCAAGTTATTTTTATTTAATAATTCAAAATTTGACAATCTTTTCGAATTTTGATCATAATTTTCAATAAAATTTAAGTTTACTAATTTTTACAAAACGTCGGCAACATAACCGCTTAATAGTGTTATATTTCACGAATTTAGTTTAATACGCGCTCTTCTCCTTTGCTCTGGATCCAAGATCGACGGAGAAAAAAATATTTATCTCGCACCCGACAAAAAATCGAGGGTGGTCATCAAAAAAATTTCAGGCCTGATCAAAGATTAACGGTTGCTTGACTTCAAATTTTAAAACCCATGATTTATTAAAGTTTAATTAGTTATTTTAATTTTAGAATGATGACTTAACGGTCTTTGCCTTTATGAAATAGCGTGATTCTCCCTTACTCCGGATCCAAAATCTATGAAAGGAGATATATTCATCTTGCAGCGAACCCTAAATCAACAGTAGAGGCCTTCGATTTGGCCATGGAGCCATAAATTGGTTATAACAAATTTTATTTCAAAATTTACTAGAAACTGACACTTAAAAAGCCTTTTCTCATCATTGTTGAATAAAATACCCTTGCTCACTCTTAACCTAATGTTATAAGGGAGGGGTAGTTTGGAAATTTGGATCCTAATCTCACTTAAAATAACCAAGGAGGGGGTCAGCTAAAAGGCACATGAGATGGGGCATTCGGCTCGGCTCCTTCGCACGAAAAAGAGGAGAGGGAAGCATCGGTCTTAGCTTCACACATGGCTGAGAGGTCAACAACTTGGAACGAACATACCAAAGATAGCAGGGGCTTCTCGTTCTCACGCTCTCTCACTATGGAATGTACGCAGTCTTCTTCTCAAACTGACGCCAACTCCCTCTTTTATAGAGAGGGCTATAACTATTCACACCTCTACCTAAGCGGTTCTACAAACGTGCAACCGACGGTTAGATTTTTTTCCTTCTTTTTCTGAATTCTGTCATGAACAATTGCAGTTTTAATATGTCGTTCTTTCAAGATTTTTTTTACATAACAAACGAAAATCTGTATTTAAATTGAACTATTGGGAAGCAACCAACTAAGAAGTAAATATTTATAGTAAGGCATGTATTATGGAGCTCTTGATTCAATAAAAATTTTTCTACTAGTTTAAATTTCTTTGCATATTTAATATTTGATTCCTTCAAGTGTGGTGCGGTTATGACTACCTAATTCCAAGGGAAATTATCCCCTTTATACCATCATCAGGCCTAAATTCTTTCTACTTTGATAAACTTTACATTATCTAATTTCTTCTAAATATCATATTATTGGCTTAATAGAGTTACTAAATTTGTTTAAATTTGATACAATTAGAATTTTGATTGCATTGAAAAAAAGTGACCACCCTCGATTTTGATTGCATTGAAATTTGATTGCATTGAAATTTGATACAATTAGAATCAATTGTTGCATTATCATTTAAATTCTAATTTCTGCATTTTTTCTAGTTTGCGCCACAAAAAGTGAGTTTTTTTTTTTTCATTTATTGACCTTATGTTTATGAATTCTTTTTTTTTTTTTTGAGATAAACAATTATTGCATTATCCTAATCTCAATAAAAATCTAAATCCTAATAAAACATCATCCACTCCTATTTAAAAATTTATAATTTTGCATTGCAAATAAACAATGAAAAAAATAAATACTCACGCAGAAGTGTCTACGACAAAATACATATCGAAGAAACAAAATAAAAAAGTTCTGTCAAGCAGTGGAGGTAGGCATTACTTGGTTGACAGGTCTATATATAACTTGAGTTATTTAATGTCAGAAAATTAGCTAATAGAAACTATATGGTTTGGAGAAAAATAAGTTACTTATTGGAAATATGATTTAACAAATAATCAAACTGTTTACAAAATTTGAAAGATACTTGTCAAACCTTTTCTAGCTGTTTAAAAAGATTTGCTTTCAACTTATTTGAATAGAAAGAAAAGTTTCATAGAACACAGAATAACTGACCTCTGGCTCAAATACATTGCCAGTTGTATTGTGTGCAATTCCTTCGATTAAAATAGATTGTATTGAAGAAGATAAGCCTTCAGTTTTTTCTGGATGAACTAGCTTTCTTCCACCAACATACGCCTCCACAACAGTCATCTTAAACAATAATCATAAAAAATTTTAGAACACCAATAGAGCGATTGAGGCTAATACGGTTAAGTAATGACCAAACAAGTTCAACCAGGAGATCTAGACAAACGAATGCTGAGACCAGGCTGATGATAATGATCATACATACATCCATGAAGACAGACAGCATCAACTCACCTGATTCAGGGTTAGAGTTCCAGTTTTATCGCTACAAATTGTGGTAGCTGATCCCATGGTTTCACAAGCAGAAAGCCTCCGCACCTGTTATAGAACCTTATTTGAATCATGAAGATCACAGATGTCGTTAAATATATACAATCTACAATGATACATACCAAGGCCTTGTCATCCATCATTTTTTTGCATTGAGTATGCAAGACTGTAAACATTAAATATCAAAATATAGCTAAGACCAGAATAAAATGCAAGATTTTTCTATATTAATGGTAACATAAATTTACTTTGAATATCATTAAATCAACAGACTTACGCCAAAGTAACAGCCAATGGAAGCCCTTCAGGGACAGCAACAACCACTATAGTCACCTACTTATCAACTAGGTGTTACTAAATAAATCAAAAGTAGAAATCAAGAACATATGTTAGATACATACTGCAACTGTCAGAATCTTAACAACCCCATCTATTGCTGTTTTCAAACTATTCTGTCCAATGACAAACTGAACACTTCCATCAGGATTCACAGTATGACCAGTAAAGTATCTGAAAAGTGAGGTTAAATCTCAAGTTTGAAACTATAGTATCCTGCATACATCAAAGGCACTTTGAAGACATATTTACCTAATCATTAGGACAGAAAGAACCAAAGCTGCAACAACAAGCCCTACTACACCAATTAAAGTAGCAACACCATTCAAGCGAAACTTTTTCAAAGAATATCATAATTAATATATAACCCAAAAGAATATTGTAAAATTCATAAAAAAGTCATCCAAAAGAAATGCCAAGAAAAACAACCTGCAAAGGAGTTTCTTCACCATTGTCCTCTGAAACATTGGACATTAGCAATCCCCATTCAGTATTGATCCCACACTAGTCACCTGGACAAAACATAAATTAGACAAGCAAAAATGAGTAAATATAGAATGGTAACAGGATATAATACAAACGCCAAGAAACTTTTCAAATAACCTAGTAGGGTTAGGAGAAAAAAGAGTTAGTTTTTAGCAGCATGATTGCTAAAATCAATAGAGAATCCTGGTGCGTCTCTATGATGCAAAACTGGGGTTAAATTGACCTGTTAAAGCCAAATCAGTGCATGTCTGAGCTCGGTTAACTGCCCTTAAATAGGCTATGGCTCAATCAATTGATGCATGTGCATATTGAAAACCAAATTGAAAATTCATTCCTAAAAATCAAATCAAAGACGTCAACATGTTAGCCTTTGTGATATGCTATTACAAGTTCCCTAATCAAATCAAATTCAAATTGAAGATCATACAACAACAAGCATTTATCCCACTATGAGGGGTCGGCTACATGAATTATTTTTCTACATTGTGTCATATTAAATATCATATTCTCATTTAATTCTAATAAAAAAGATCACTTTTTATACTTTCTAACATGTCTTTTTAGGCCAACCTAAGCCTTTCTTAATACAGTTAGTCTAATACATCGACTCTCTAACTTGGTCATTTGGTGGCCAACTTTATGCCCAAATCTAAGGTGACTCTCTCTAATCTTATTTGCTATTAGAACTACTCTAACATTTCACGTATCTATTTGTTTCACATTTTATCTCTAAGGATAAAACCACTCATCCACCTGAGCATCATCATCTCTGCAACACTTATTTTATGCTTCTCTTTTCGCCAATATTACACCATAAAGCATTGCGGATATCACCACCATCTTATATAATTTTACCTTAAGCCTAAGGAATACTTTTCTATCACACAAGCCCAATGTTTTCCTCCACTTCAATCATCCAACTTGAATTCTACTAATAACGTCACCATGTATTTCACCATCACTTTGAACAACATAACCGAGATATCTAAAACGTTCATTCTTTTTATAGACATGATCACCCATTGTCACAACCTCATAACTAGATCTACTATTACTAAAACTATAATCCATGTATTCAGTTTTAGATCTACTCAAATGAAAGCCATTAGACTCAAAAGTTGACTTCCATAATTCAAGTTTTTCTTGAACTCTCTCTCTAGTCTTATCAACAAGAAGAATATTATTAGCAAAAAGATACATCCCTATAAATATCTAGGAAAAACATCCATAACTAAGGCAAAAAGATATGGACTTAAAGCCGATTCATGATGCACTCCAACTGAATTAGCAAAACACTTGGTCAATCCTCCTTCTCCAGTATACATATCCTTAACTTGAATATATGCAATATTACCGCCTTTCTTTTCTAGAACTTTCCAAAGCACTTCTCTTGGCACTTTATCATCTCTAAATCAACAAATATCATATATAGATCCTCCTTTCTTTATACTTCTCCATCAAATATCTTAATAAATAGATAGCATCCATACTAGGTCTACTTGACATGAATCTTAACCGGTTTCGGAAAATTTTTGTAATAACATCATAACCTATGCTCAATTACTCTCTCCCAAAATTTTAATGTATGACACATTTACTTAATTCCTCTATAATTTGCACACTTTTGTGCATCACCTTTACTCTTAAAAATAAGAGCCAACAAACTCTTTCTCCATTTATCTGACATCTTTTTAGTCTTTAAAATAATATTAAAAAGTTTAGTAAGACAACAAATTCCTTGATATCTTAAGCATTTTCACACCTCCATTGAAATATCATATGGTCCTATCAGTTTACCACACTTCATTTTCTTTAAAGCCTCTCGAACTTCGAATTTACTAAGATGATAAAATAAAAAACTTTTAATTCAATTAGAATACTAAGGATGCTAACGTCAGTATTCTCACATCTTTCATTGAAAAGTTTATAAAATATCTCATCTACTTATTTTGAATATCCTCTTCTAAGAAAAATACTTTTTGATCGTCATACTTAATACACTTCACTTGAACTAAATCTTCTTCTATCTTTTTTCTTAACTAACGTATACATGTATCTTTTGCTTTCTTTAATTTGAAGATCATAATCCACTAAATCAGAAAAATAAAAATCCACATGGATATCTTCTCATATGCTAACACATTTAACCAACAAATCAATTCACTTAGGTGCATCGTAAGTGATTAACATTAGTGCAAGGCAAACCTTTCATGCCTTAGATTGAATTGTTTCTATAGGGATCCCTTCTAAAATGAAGCATCTTTTCATTACATGAACGCAAGGTTCAATTGGAATCTCTTAACAAATGCTTGCAACATTGCATGACAAGAATTAGAAAAGGGGCACACTCATCGTAGTAGTGCAAGAGGACTTCTTTTGCTTGTTCAATAACCAGTACACTCTTACAATTTTGAACATAGTTCTCTATGAAATAAGAAAACCTCTTGCCCGTGTAGATTCATATAGATCACAAGAACAACCCATCTAAACACTTTGAGTGTAATAGCTTCTTCACCTTCCTTAATATCCCAACTTAAGTTAAAACCCTAACCCTAAGTAATTATTTAGATTGATTTGTCTAATCCTATTTGATTAGAGTGCATATCCCAATTATTTGGGTTTACATTATGAATCTTTATTATTTAATTCCAACTAAGCAATGTAATGGTATTAAAATTATTTTTCACAAATGATTTTGAATCCTCTAGCACTATTTCTTTCAACTCATTTAACAAACGCATTTTGTACACATCATTGAATATGTCCAAAACCCCTTAAGTCTATTTTCAATCACCTTACCTTCAATAAATATCACTCCAACATTTTCTCAAATATAATCATCCCATAACACCTTTGTATTTTAAGCAAATATCCATCTTAGCACTCATTTTATAGCCTAACACTCAAATTCATATAACATTATCAGCCTAATTATAGTTTTATAAAATTAATTTTTAAAGGTTTATAATATCCTCTTATTACACAAAACTCTCAAGAAAGTTCTCCATTTTAATCATCCCACATTAATTTTGGAAGTTATGTCCTTATTTACATTTACATTCTTCCATATGACAGAACAACATACTTAAATCAATCATACCTTGATATCACCTTATCTTATAATAACACTGAATAAAATTTTTTAATAATATAATCATCAAATTTACAAATCACATATTCAATCTTTATTATGCAAATTATAAAGTATCTCATACAAAATCATTGAGAGGGTAAATATTTTGAAAAGGGGCCTTTAAGGGATTGATTATGATTTGATGATGAACCAACAATCTATAATATCTTATAATATGAATCATGAGCAAATGAAATTATATACTCGGTCTTAAGATTAAATAAGACTCTAAATTATTAATGATGAAATTTATGCCAGGTAGAAAGAGATTGTTATTTAATAATTCTAAGAATTAATTAATTGACAACAAGAAACTCTACTAAATCAATCATTAATTGAGAACTTCAGATTCAAGAAAGAATCCATGATTTGCTAATTAAATTTATAGAAATTTGGCTGGCGTGCAAGTTAAATATGCATAGTTAGGGTTAACACAAAAAACGCCAAACTTTTACAAAACTTGGTATCTTCTGGTCAAGTTAAGCATAGCTAATTTAAGCCTAAATTTAAAGGATTGATTAATGATTTAAGTTATTAAAATTTTCTTGATTATTCTAATGGGAGAATTTTAATAAATGATCAAATTGAGAAAATTTGTTTATAGGTTCCTTAAATTGATATTGATATTGGGTTGAGTATTCTTAATGACTTATGATTTCATGCTAAATTCTTATGCAATAGATTAATTTAGTACAATACTTAATATTAACAAAGAGATAATTACTTGATCATTTTCGGAATTAATATGAAATATTTATTAAATAAAGTCCTTGAAAGTTTCTATTACGAGAACAATCATATTTGTTGTTATGATTATCTAGCCTTCATTGTGCAATATAGCAAGTTTATGCTAGACATTGACTCCATGGATTCTAGGATTCTAGAGCACTATGTTAGAATGAAAATAGATCGAAATCAAAATTGATAGTCGAGCGACAATTAAATGAATTAAGGTTATGGATCACATGAACTCTAGATTTGAGTGTAGAAGATCGAGACATGAATAATAATCGAACAAAAGACCCTATATACTCTACAATGCATGTAAGAATCGTACTTTGAAATGGGACTTATAGCAATAATAATGGAGAAGTCAAAGATTAGTGCTTTCAACCCTATCCTATAAATAGGATGGCTCAAGAAGCTTTCTTGTTCTTAACAATTTTTAACCATGAATACTTTGAAGATCTCATGCAAATGCATTAACAAATATTTTTAGTGAAACTCATGGTTAGATTATCAATATGCATGCATAAACAAATAACTAGTTTAATTTCAATAAGAAAATCGTAATTATTCTTTTGCAATTTGAATGGTCATCGAACTAAGAGACAGATCGACTCCACACACTACCTAAAAAAGTTCGTATTACAAATCCTACATTTTCCCTAATATTTATAGCAAATTCTTTATATTTTCTAGAATTATAAGTATTTCTGAATGATTTGTATCAAGTAAAAGGACTTAGCACATCGATATACTCTTGAGAAAATTTGGAGTACTAAGTAGGGCCTCTAAACTTATACTAGAATTTTTTTAAACTTTCTACATTTTTTTATCTTTTTATTTTTTGTTTGGAAAATGTTATTTTTTCTTTTATGAAGATATGCATTTTTTTTCTTTTGCCAAAAAATTTCTTTTAATTTTCTAAATTTTCTTTATTATATCTACATTTTTATGCTCTAAAAAAATACCAAGTGCATATATCGGACTTCTCAATTAAGTTCAACATGCAATGACATAAAGTTGTTTACAACCAAAAGCAAGAAAAGATTTAAATTAGAATATAAGTTTGCATGTCTTGTGAAATGAATGAATTCATGTTGCATTAACATCAAAAAATGTGTTGTATATCTTACTATGCAACTAAGTTTACATCTACCAAGTGATTTAGGACTTATTTCCAATTTAAGGTTTCATATATTTAGACGATGACAATTTCATTAACATTAAATTACATTCAATCCTATTTGCATGCTTTCGATGGACTATTTTTGCTCATTTTCATCCACATGTGTACGTATGTTTGCACTGCTATCAATAATAAGTTTATCAAATTCATGCCAAAAAAATTTTCATTCAGATGCATTTCAATATAGTTTTTGTCCTTTAGTTCATCTCCATTGACTAGTATTTCATCAATTTACTCATCCCTAGAATCCCTTATTTGTGTCCAAATTTTTTTGATAAAATTCACCAATGTTGTAAAATCATTATACCAAGGGATATCAAAAAGTTTATCAGACCTTCCACCCCACACTAAAACGGGAAACATAGGCATGGCACATCTTAGCCAAAATTGTCACCCACTACATCAGGAAACACATGTATGCATCGTACACAAGCAACAAAAACATTGAAAAGCATAGTTTGTATGCCCCATGTAAAGATGGTAAGAGTGTTTATGAGTACTCCAGAGAAAAAAGATAACATAATATAATAAATTAATCTTCCCAAGACGTCAAGAAAAGCTCAAATTGGGAGCAAGGAGCGTGCAAGGGCTGAAAATTCTCTTTTATTCCTTGCATAACGTCACAGAGTTGTCAAATTAGGAGAAGGCAAGAGAATGAAGAGGAACAAGAGCCTGCAATGGCAGCCATAGGAGTATAAGTAGATGGGGAAGTTGGATCTTTACTTTAGAGAATTAGGATTAATTCCCAACACTCCCCTTAGCAATAGTCAGTATGGTAGGACTAACCTTACCAAAATTATTTTAAGAGTACTTTTCTTCATTTTGGAAATAATCAATGACAGTAACTACATTATATTACATTTGAAACAATTCTAAAACAAAGTTGCATTTGTAGCACCTAAATTATGAGAATACATGCCAACATGGAATTTATTGGATACTAGTTATCTTCCCTCTTAGAAGGTACAGTTTTACTTCTGCTAATCAAGACTTAGATTTTTAGGTTTACATAGATCACAGTTTTGTTTATGTTAAAAGGATATGTATCATCAGGTGATGGTGCTGAATTAGAATCAGCAAAGAGAAATACTGAACAAATACTCACTACAACAACAACAACAACAACAACAACAAAACAACAAGTTTTTATCCTACTACATGGTTAGCTACATTTATCCTTCTCCACAATGTCTTATAAAGTATCAAATTCTCATTTAATAAGGTCATTTTTTTACTTTCTAACCAAGCTATTTTAGGTCTACCTCTACCATTCTTAACATAGGTCGAATCTAATACATATATTCTCCTAACTGAGTTATTGGACGGCCGACATTTTATGTGACCAAACAATCTAAGAAGACTCTCTTATTATTTGCCACTAGAGCTACTCCACCTTTCCATGTATTTATTCGTTTCACATTTTGTCTCTTAGGGTAAAGCCACTCATCCACCTGAGCTTCCTCATCTCTGCAACATTTAATTTAATTTTATGCTTCACTTTTACTGGCAAACATTCTGCGCCATACAGCATAGCAAGTCTCACCACCATCTTATAAAAATTTCCCTTTAGTCTAAGCGTTATTTTTTTATCACATTATAGGCCAGATGTATCCCTCCACTTCAACCATTCAACTTGAATTCAACTAATAATATCCCCATCTATTCACCATCACTTTGAACGATAGACTCAAGATATCTAAAACACTCGCTTTTTCTAATTATTTGATCACCCATTGTCACAACCCCACAACTAGATCTTCTACAATTAAAATGTGGAAAAACAATTTTGAGGTTAGTTCACCAAAAAACTCTCTCCAAGTACACCTCAAAAGTTTGTTTGGCTGATAATTCTTTCCTAACTTAGTATATCCTATTAATCACCAATATGATAGTTCTCAGATGCTAGCAAAACAGCTAGTTAAGACCACTACCTATTAATTTCAAAGAGAACCAAATTGGTGTAAGGATAACACCAAGCATCACCCAAAAAAAAGTCATGATCATGCTGCTGTGCTAAGAAAATATAACTAACCAGCATGGTCCCATAACCATCAGCAACTTTGCATCCAGACATCAAGAATGGTCCTTTCTGATCTTTACACATCTACAACAGAATCATAACAGGTGAAATAGTGAAGGCATAAAATAAGAAACGGAACAGTAAGAAACTTGAGAAACTCACTATCTTGCTCTCTCCTGTTAGGCTTGATTCATCGACTGCTAGAGAATGCCCAGAAATTAAAATTCCATCAGCTGGCACCTAGTAAAGCAGATTCCAAATACAGTTCATTAGCCACTAGAGTAGGTAGAAAAAAATTCAAAGAATCAGCCTTAACTCCAAATCTGTTTTCAATTAGATCCCAACCTGGTCACCAATTTTCAGTGGAACTACATCACCAACAACAATGTCAAATATTGAAACTTCAGTTCTTCTACCACCTCGCACAACCTGAGAATCATAAAACATTATATCTCATTTCTAATAAATTGTCAGGAACAAACCGGGGAAGTGAAATAAATATTGCAAAAGCTTTAATATCCATCAAACCCATACCTCCAAAAGTATATTCTGCTTCTTCTCATTGATGTTTCGGAATTGGAGAGATTGTTTATAATCACTAACAGCTAAAGAAAAAAATTTAAATTGACTGACTGGTTAAGTGCAGAAGAATAGTTAAGATCAAGAAATTCACGATAATCTACCACACTGAAGACATGAAAAAATAGATAAAGCATGAATCAGAGTTGAAAATGAACAAAACATTTCCAGTATCCTACAAATTCAGATTACAATTGCAATTAAGGTAGATTTTATTATTGCAAGCGTTTTGTGTTGAAACTTCAAAAATCCATTTGTTTAATCTCCTACATACAGGAAATTTGAAATAAGGAGAACTACATAAATTAGCTATGCTGCTTATTATCTACAAACGTCATCCACATTAATTCTAATTGTTAATAGAAACAATCTCAAGATAGTAGAAAAATATTTCTCTTCTTCATGTCTCATTTCTGCACTAGCTCACAGAGATTCACATGAGACAGCCTCATTCTGTCTCCACGTCATGCTCATGGCTCACAAACCTATGCTCTGCCAGGTTCAACCAAGTTCACTAGCTTGCGCAGATTACAGATTCATAATTTTCACACTCTCTTGACATTTTCGCATGCAGCATAAGCAGCTTGCATCCTTTGATTTCTTCCTCCCATTGCTATTTAATCAGTTGTGCATTATCCAACAGACAGAATTACATTATGCACTACGTGCAAAAAAATCAACTCATACCAAAGGGCTTATAGAAGTGAAAGTCAGAAGTACTAAAACAAGTGGGTGTCCATCTTTAATGAGAAAAAAAAATCAATTTTTGGTTCAAAAGCCGTAAGGCAACTCTTGTCCTTGTGCCAATTTGCATATAGGTAGTTGTCATATGATTGATGACAAATGTTTTTGCTGTTATGAGTTCAACCACAAGGCTAAGGATTGCCTATGAAGAATCCAAGACAACTATTGATGATCAACAAGCAGAATATTTTAAACTAAACAGACACATCTATACACTGTTTGGCAGAGACTTCATGAAGAAAGACAACATCAGAGGTTTGGCGACAAAAGATAGTAGAGCCAATACCCTTAGAATCAATAACAACAATTCAAGAGTCCTCAGCCATGACAATAATACCCCATAGCTCCTCAATACCAACAGTAGCCATTAGTATGAGAGACTCAACACTAGCCCAAATAGGCAATTCCACAGCAGATTTTTATGATGATTGTGAAAGCACAAGAGTACAATGGTGCGAGACAAGTAAACTTTCTATCTTAAAGTGAATGCTAAGAGTTTTATCTGATATAGAGGATAACATTCTTTCATATGAGAAAAGCTAACACACAACTTTGTTAGCTTCACTTTAATCACAACATCCTCTATTAATTATCATGTCATTAAATCATGCATTATAGCCAATCATTGATTCTTTTCCATTGCAAGAATTTGATATAATACTATATATGGACTATTTATTTAAATAACATGCTATTATTAATTGTTATAGTAAGAAGGTTAGATTTTTTATATACAGTGAGGGCTATTGATAGGCAGTGAGAATACTGCTATTTATCGCTTTTGACCAATGGGCGTGGCAACTCTCATGTTATGACAGGAGTTAAACCTATACAAATATAAATGACATTTCTAACAAGATAATTTGATTTAAAACTTAAAAAATTTTATGAAATGAATTGCCTACATTCATAGTTATCTCTATTGTTTACTAGTTGTATTTCACAGTCTTACAAACTATTGTTTAGTTCTTATACTTGTTAGTATGCATTTACAACTGTTCAGTTTTTACACATACAAACATGCCTTTACTCACTATTACATTCATGCAAGTTCAATTTTGCATGCACATTATTTTTTTATTGTATATTGAATTTATTTTTTACATGCACATTATTCATGCAAGTTCAATTCATATTTCAGTTGGATTATATCAAGGATCGACTTTAAGCCCTTATCTTTTTGCTTTAGTTATGGATGTTCTTACTAGGCATTTACAAGAAGATGTATCTTGGTGTATGCTTTTGTTGATGACATTCTTCTTCGATAAGACTAGAGAGGGAGTTCAAGAGAAACTTGAGGAGGGAGACGACCTTAGAGTCTAAAGATTTTAGTTTAAGTAGATCTAAAACGGAATATATGGAGTATAATTTTAGTTGTAGAAGTTCTAGTAGTGTTGTGACATTGAGTGAACAAGCCATTAAAAAGAGTGAGCGATTCAGATATCTAGGCTCTATAGTTCAAAATAATAGTGAAATAGATGGAGAATTCAAGTTGGATGGTTGAAGTTGAAGAATGCATCGACCATGTGTGATAGAAAATCGCTTAAACTTAAGAGAAAATTTTATAAGATGGTGGTAAGACCTGCAATGATTTATAGTGAGAATGTTGGCCAATAAAAGAGAAGCATAAGACTAAGTTAAGTGTTGCAGAGATGAGGATGCTCAGGTGGATGAGTGGCTTTACTCTTAAAGATAAAATGTGAAATGAGTATGTTCGGGAAAAAGTTGGGGTAGCTCCAGTGGCAGATAAGATTAGAGAGAGTCACCTTAGATAGTTTGGTCACATAAAGTATCGGCCGTCTGATGACCTAGTTATGAGAATAGATGCATTAGATTAGCCTTATGTTAAGAAAGGTAGAGGTAGACTTAAAAAGACTTAGTTAGATGTATAAAAAATGACTTTAGTATACTTGAATTAAATGAGAATTTGACACATAATAGAACACAATGGAGAAGAAGGATTCATGTAGCCAACCCCACATAGTGAGATAAAGGCTTGTTGTTGTTATTGTGTATTGAATTTATTTTAGAACTGATCGTCTCACTGGACTATTAGCTTATGATATTACACGTTAACTTTCAAGAAAGAAAAAGGAAGCGGATAGTAACTAGACAAGCCTTTTGACTTTACGGCTTTTGGGTGTATAGTTTTGGTATAAAATTTTCTTGGGATGCATATAAATTATAATTTGATACCTTTAGTTGCTTTGTATTTGTGTTGGAATTTAATTTTACACACTTTCAGTTATATGATTTAAATATGAAAATATTGTTAAAAGAATTTGAAATATAAAAATTTATACGTGATGACTTAGTGAGATTCAATTTGCACCCACTTGTCCTAAATCCTTACATGCCATGATGAGTTGGTAGAAGCTACATCTGAATAGATAGTCCTATTTGGTAACACCTCAAGCTAACTTGGAAAAAAGGGGGTCATTTAGGGTGTGACAGTCTCATACTTCTAAATTTATGATAATTTTATTGGTTTCTTCTAAGGTGTCTGCTTATAATATATTGATAGACTTGCATTGATTGTTACTATAATGTTTACTCTGATTTACATGTTATTTAAACATTATCATATTGAAATATATGTTACAAAACTTTCTACTGTTAAAGTTCATTCATGCTTTATATGTTATAAAAAAAATAATTGATGTACATGAACAATGTGAATGTCATGAATTACATAGATTGTTTGTATGTGTATATTGACTAATATAAAGTTTCATCTACTTATGATACTAACTGGGAACGCTAAAGTACCCATCCACATATGAAAGAGGTTATGAAAAAGGTTATTGATATTGAAGTGTTTTAAATGGTACAATTTTATATGGTGGGTCCTTTTACAAATATAAACAATATAAATAAGATAGAATATTATATTGTACGATAGAATGTGCTAAAACTATCTTGATAGAATCATAATTGAATATAAAATGTCACTTGATCGTATACTAATTTATAATGTTTAACTAGCATACATAATATTTCTTTTTCATTGCGTTATTGTAGTTTGAAGGCATGAGTATTCACCGGTTGTTGATAGCTCATATGGGTTTAATCTAATACTTGTAGGTTGAAATCTTGCTATAGAAATAAACAATAGAGAAGATAATGTTTATAGAAGACAAGTTTAGAATAGAAATAGGTACATTTATAATGTCTTAATTTTATTTGGTACTTTTAGTGGCTCTTTCAATGTATAGATTAATTGCTAGATAGTGAAAATGATTGCAAAGTTATTTCCACCATTCGGCTCATTCTCGATGAGGTAATTCCAAGCCCAAGCCAAATCGTGACAAAGAGGCATTGGATCCCATGGCAACAAGAAATTAAGAACTCAAGATTCAAATGTAAGAACTACATAATCAAGCTTAGAATATCACTTTGACAAGAGTCGAATCTATTTATGAAAAAAAAAAGATGAAAGCATATGGTCATTCTTCAACTATAAAGAGTTGGATAATGTTATTGTAAAGAATATTTACCTCATATCAAAAATTAAATGACTTTATTTAGTGCAAAAGTGCACATTTGTTTACCACTAATAATCTTCGATCAAGCTACCACCAATAAAAGAGTTAGAAAATGTCTAAGATTGCCTTTTAAACCTCATATCATAATGATTTTTTGTTATGACATTTAGGTTGCCAAATAATCCTACATTCTTGGTAAGGTAACATTATTGCACATGATTTAAGAAAGAAGCCTTCCACTATGTAGCTTCGATAATTACTCAAGAATAACAATTGGTGTGGAATTGCTTCAACTTGAGATAGCACCACCAAGGAAAAAGTATATTTTGGCTCCAATCACTCTTTAGCCAATGATTTTAAATTAGATTTGTGTAGGAAGATCACATTTAAAATGCATTGAAATCTAAGTTTGTTAATGTTAATGCTAGAGACTTAGAGATCAATTATACATCCCACATTTAAAATGCATTGAAATCTAAGTTTGTTAATGTTAATGCTAGAGATTTAGAGATTAATTATACATCCCAGACTAGAAAAGACTTTGGTAAAAGAAACTATTAGAAACACATCATACTCGGATTCTACTCATCTAAAGAGAACAATATTAAGATCTTAATAAGATTTCTAGTAGTCTAGCATAACAAGGGTAGATAACTTCACAAAAATAAGTTTTACTTGAAAGTTTAAGGCTAAATAAAAGCAACAAGATGAAATATTATAGCCATTTCTAAGAAAATTGTTGTATATTTCATAATTGATTAACAAAATCCAAATGGGGTCATGACATTTGTACGGGTAGTGGTAGATAGACTCAAGACGTAGGCCCATTTTCTACTTGTCAAACAAAGTTCCCAATTGTCATGCAAGTAAGGATCCATGTAAAAAAAACATTATTCGATTACAACATATCCCAAAGATCATCACATATAATTGTGAAAGGAGATTCACTTCGAAACTATGTAAGGTGCAAAGAGATATTGGCTATGAAGCTAGACATTAGCATTGCATCCCACCCTAAGACAAATGATCAAACATCGCATGTTATTTAGATTTTTGAGGATTAATTGAGACCTTTAGTTATTAATTTTAAAGTTAACTAGCAAAATTACATTACATTTATGGAGTTCACTTATAATAATAATTTTCATACCAGCATCAGTAAGGCTCATACAATACTTAATATGATAGAAAATATAAATCTCCCAATGTTAGTTTGAGGTGGAAGAGAAGAATCTCTTAGGACCATAGTTAGTGCAATAGACAAGATTAACAAGAATGGCTTTGTCAAGACATTATGGTATGGAGTTAAAGATCACGTGTTACTCAAAGTTAGCACTTCTAAAATGAATTATAAGATTTGGCAAGAGTTAAAAAATTCAACTTTGATTTATCAATTCTTTTGACATAATTTGAGTAAATAGAGTTTCATATTAATTAACTCTCCTCCTAGACTTACAGTAGTACATGATGTCTTTCAGTTCTCTTCCTTACAACAATATAAGCATGATAACTCTCACACCATTCAACATAAGCCACTACTTATGTAAGAAGATCTAAGTTATGAGGAGGTACAAAGTTTAAAAGCTTTGCATCGATATATTACATTTGCCAAAGACCATTAAAGGAAGCATGCTGAAGAGAGAAATTTGAGACTAAAGAGGAGTTAATGAAGTATGGTACATGAATTCTTTTGAGGGTATGATATAACAAACTATTAAAAAAAGTCAACCTAACCCCACCTACCTAGCTTCCACTATCTTAGGCTACACCGCATCCATTTGCATTATTAAGGTATCAAGTGAAGGTCTATTATAAGCATTTGTACCTCTCACTCTCACTCTCTTTCCTATGAAATTAAGATTAGGTTCCCTCCTGCCCACTAAATTATGAAACCTCTCCTTTTTAGAGCCATGTGACTCCCTTCCTTTCCTATAAACATGAGTCTGCCTCTTCTTTTCAAAGTCGTAGTTTCCAACCATAGAGATGACAACTAATCTTCATCTTCTTCTTACTTATCTTAGCCATAACTACCTGACGACTACCCATGGAGCTACTCTTCCCTAGTCTTCATTAATATTCCTTCTTCCATCTCATCTACTTTTCCTATTGCATCATAACTTCCAATGACAAAAGCTCTTCCCTCACCTCAGCTTCCTCCACTAAATTGCATCAAGTTGCTATCTACCTTTCCTTTTTCTCTTCAGTAACAAAGTCCATGAATCCCATTCTTCTAACGTTCCTCTCAATTGTTGTTATTGGCAACCTCTTCCTCTTTGGTTATTAAGCTCGATAGCAAGGAATAATAAGCATGAATAGTTACCCTCCTTAACTCTAATTTCTTCATGAATAGCAATTTCTCTCCCTTTTAGCTGATATCATCTTTGTCTAACTTCTTCGTATAGCAATAGGACTTCATCATCTCACTAAACTTATAGTTAATGAGTTCATATAGAAATTTGTCTAATTATTATTTTATTGATATTTTTGTTATAACTTAAAATTAATTTCACATTTTAGTAATATTTCTAAGAGTTAAATATTAAGTAATTAAATTTAAGTGAGAAACCAAATATACAAATATTAAAAAATTAGTTAATTTAGGTTATTATGACTTTATATTAGTTTTATTAGTTATAATTATCATAGTTATATACGTGTGTATATGTGATTGACTTCAGGTTTTGTTTAGTATATTCAGATTATCAACTAAGCGTTATATTTTATTACTTGATAGATAGCTTTTTATTTATTAAATAGTGAATGCATCATTCTTTATTAGAAGAGAAACCCTTGACAATTGGTGTAAGATCTCTTTTTTTCATATGTAACATATTGAGTAATAATGGCTATTTGTATTATGGTTTCATAGGTGTTCTATGTGCATATTGATTAATTGCAAATACGAACCGTGCAAATAGCATGCTTTCTAAGTATTTTGTTGCTTACGTCAAATAGTCAAGCATTAATAGCACATGCAATATGATTGTGACACTTTCACATGAATCATGTTGATGGTTCTTGTTATATGAATATTCATAAGGCTAAGTAACTTTTATATCTTGTGCAGAATAGCACCTGGAAATTTATAATTGTTTGTATGCTTGAAGGAAAAGGTCATTAGTAGCACATCTTCAATGAAATATTATTGGCAACCTAGCTGACAAGAATGATAAGCAAAGTAATAACTCTATTGAGAGGATCTATAAACTCCATCAGGTTTTTTTTTTTTCAAACAGAACTATTAGAATCAATGAGATGAGTAAAAATCAAGCAATTACAAAAAAAATGCTAGTTGAAACGAGGAAACAAGATTACAACATCAAAGAAAACCATAAAACAATGAAATAAGGCTCATTCTGATGGAATAAGAGAACCCTAGGAGTCCTCATTTAAACCATCGTATTTGAAATTTGGTAAATCTTAAAAAATGATGATATATCAACTTTCAATTTTTGCCCCTTCTGATATAGAAAATCTGAATCACTCTGTCCACTAGGCCTTCTATATTAAAAATACTAACACAAAATAAAATAAAAAATAAAATAAAAACTAAGAATCTAGATCACCAATATCCCCATCAATAGTGTAATACTCAAAAAAACATTAAAAGATAAGATTAAAATTTTAGTAAAATTTTATACCTCAATTTTTCCACTTCAATATTTTCATAAAATTTTGTACTTTAATATGATCATTTTGAGATAGAAATAAATCTCAAAATGGTCCCCGACTATCTATAAGTGGCCAATTAAGTCCAGGGTATTAATTGCTCTAATTTAATGCCTAAGTATACAAAATTAATCCAAAATAGTGTAATATCTAATTTAGCTTATTTCCTAATTAATTTTATTTTATCTAATTAATCCGTCGTTACTGTAGCAATATTATTGTATCCCCTAGGCATGCAGCGGTCGGATTAAGGATTTAACGCGTGTATGGTTGGATCGAAGGAAGGTAATCTCCCTGACTTCCTTATTCCATTTCCTCGGGCGGCGATAATTTCCTCCTTTCTTTTTTCTCGCCGCTTCACTAGAAGCCGCCCTCGCCGCCGCGTCGGCTTCGTCGGAGTGCCGCCTCGTGGCTTGAGCGTGTTGTTGAAACCGGTCGACCGGAGTCCCTCCCAGGGCGACGCATGAGCCATGGAATCTCGGCTTCACTGACTGCCGATCTCGCCTGAACCGTCAGCGTCAGTAAGGTAAATCACGTTGGGAAGTCCGTGAACCGTCGACGGATGGGGATTTCGGTCCGCCAATCGGGAACCGGGAGTTACGTGTGTTCTGAATTTCTTTCCTATTCCTTTTTTTTCCTTGACCTTCCTAGTGTGTGGGGAGTTACGTAATTTGTTAAGTAAGTTCGAATTTTGTATATTAGATTGGGGGATTTGTATTGGCATTTTTGTTAACTTTATTTTACTGATTTAATCAGATAATTAGTATTGGCGTTAGTAGATTACTTTGGAGTCGTGCTCCTGGTATTTCGAAAGAGTATATGAGGAGACATCAATTTCAGGTAAAAATGCAATTTAAGCTGGTGATACTACTGTGTTGTGTTAAATGTATTTATGAGTTTCATGTATTCAGAAGAGTAATTCAATTATAGGTTGTGTACTCGAGAAAACGTCGAGCTCATCACGACCTGGCGCAAACGAGGTGAGATATAATTGTTAATTTAAATTCAATTTATAGTTACATGTATCGCTTTTTACAGTTCTTATAAATTATATGAATAACATATGATATTTACACATTGTATGCACAAATATATTACTTAGACAGTATAAATGATGATTATAAGCCAATTAGTTCATTTTCTTTAATAGCATATAATTTTGCTGGGCATATGGAAATGTGTTAAAACATGCATTATGCAGGAATGTGATAAATAGAGAAGTTTCAGGAAAATTGTGATAGGAAGACTAATGTTATAGATATGTCTGCAGATAGAAAGTTACGATGGTTTGTGGGATCTTAGCGTCCGACTCGACATTGAGGTTGAGGCGTTAAAGTCCAATTAGTGTCGGTACATTAGGTAAATAGTATGGTTTATTCTTCCTTATCTTGCCTTTAGAGATGGGGTAATGGCTTTATGTATGAAAGTCAAAACTTATGCAATTATAAATGACATTTCTAGGAAAATGATTTGATGTAAAACTAAAATTGCTTTCATTAAATAACTGAATAAATGAACGACGACTCCTATGAAATGACAAATTATTGATACATTACTTCTCTACGATATTGTTGATTACATTTCTACAAAGATAATTACTTTTATCTTTATGCAAATTTTAAATGTACATGCGATTGTTTAATCTTTGATATGAACTACTTTAGCGTTATTGATCTGTAGACTTTTTATGATCTTCATTGATAATTTGAGGAAAAGGCGAGGTAAATTTGGTCCATTTTGTTGATTTTATGCTTTTAATTGTATAGTTTTGGAAAGATTAAAAACTTTTGGGTACGTGCAAAACTTTAATACATCACCTTTAGTTGCTCTGTATTTATATAAACTTAAAATTTTCATGCTTCCAATTTAGTGATATGAATTTAAGTAGTATGTGAATCTTAAATTTTGTGATGATTTGATTAGATATAAATTTCACTTCGTTAGCGATGCGGTTGGAGCGTGTTGGTGGAATCTGTCTAATCAGTCATCTGATACATACACCTGACCTACATGGGTGAGGGGTCATCAGGGTGTGACGAAAAGTATATCAACAATAAGGTTGGAGCGATAAGATTGATGAGCATAGTAATGGAAGCATGATTTGGATTTAGAATAAGTGTTGAATTGATCAATACAGAGCTATAGGACGATTAATTTTAGGGTTAGGCATCCATATACTCTTAACTTCATGCATGTATGTTATTTAATAATAAATATGTATCAAATAAATAATTCTTGTAATTATAGATTAATTTACCTGAAGAAATGCCAGAAAGGTTAGATGATCGATCCTCAGACTAGCGGACCACGAACTATACAGGAGATAATTAACAGAGTGAAATACAACCAGAACAAGAGCAAGTGGTGAAGGTAGATCTCGAATTACAAGGATAGTTCGGTGATTACCGTAGTTGATAAGTAGCATCCCATGGAAAAATCTGCAATTAGTGCAGATCGAGTTTGGTTGAAGTGGATCGGCATTTGAGGATATTTCAATCGTTGAACCAAAAGCATTTAAAAGGAGTGATCCCATAGTGGCGGAAGAATCATTTAAAATTGGAAAACTTACGGATGGGATGATTTGCACGAAAAGCAGAAGAGTAATCTTACTTTTGTATTAGAAGGGCGAGAAAGGTGGTGGCTCAACCGAGGGAAAGATTTGAAATATGCAACAGATTAAATGGGATGAATTTGTCAAAGTGTTCAAAGATTGGTTTATTCCACCATCAACCCGACTTGCTTTACAAGACAAATTTTTTAATCTAATTCAAGGATCAAAAACTATAATGCGATATGAAGCGAGTTCACTTCTTTCTAGATATACTGCTCCGATATACACGGAAGAGAAATGCCATGATTTTGAGGCCTCAGATCAATTAAAGTTGGTAACACCATTTGATATCGGTGAGTTCTCGGTGTTAGTTGAAAATTTAGGAGAATTGAAAATGAATTGATTTTTCCAAAGGATTATTCTGAGCGAACAGCAAAAGCTTTGAAAGAAAGCCAAATTTTCTAGCGAAATTTAAATTTGATAATGTGAGAAACAAATTCATTGGAAGCTATTTGTGATAAGTGTGGAAAGAGATATTTTGGATGTTTGGGATCGAAATCTTATAGATGTGGTCGGTTGGACATCGTGTAACAATTGCATGGAGAAGAAGAAGGATATAAAATCATTCAATTATCGAGCGAGGGTCAACAAAGAAAATTTTGGAAAGCAGATAACGTTTTGAAAACCTTCAATTGAAAAAAGAAAAAACTTGAGCGTAAAAACCCTCAGGTAAAAGCGAGTTTTTGTCATCCGGCGAAGGAATCAAATGAAGTGGTGTCGGTATCTTAAAATTTGAGTCATTTGGGTTCAATTTGTTTGATTAGTGCTTGACATTCGTTCATTTATGATTCCTTTTACGGTTTACAGTTGATATTATTTATTTCACTTTATATTGAATGTGGTGATGTCTTACGGTGATAGTTTGAGTCTGAATAGGAAATGTGTTGACATTAACATTCAAGATAACAATTTCTTGAACTAATTATCTTACCAATCAGACATTTTGGCGTTATCTTAGGTATGGATTGGTTGATCAAATATTTTTGCAATTGAATCTTTGGAAGAGGAGAGTGAAATTTTGCATGCTTTGTGAAAAATCATTTTATTTTTTTGTGATAAGAATGTATCTTCTTTGATTAGTGCGGTGAAATTGAGTAAATATTTAAGAAGCGGTGAAATTGTATTTACGGCCAAATTAGATGTGTTGAATAAGGAAGTGTTTGGTGAAAAATATTCAGTTGATTTGAATTTCGATGTGTTTAGGAGGAATTACGAGTTGTCACCACGAGAAGTGGAGTTTGGGATTGATGTACAACACAACACTTTATACATAAATCTCCTACAGGATGGCTCTACATTGCAGAATTGAAGTGTCGGTTGCGAGGAATTGACGAAGGATTTATTTGACTCACTCTGGAGTGCAGTCTTATTTGTTAAAAAAAAGATGGTCATCGATTGTGTATTGATTATAGGGAGTTAAATAAAGTATGATCAAGAACAGTATCCTTCTGAAGTTGATGATTTATTTATCGGTTGGAGCTAGTATTTTCGAATCGAGATGATATCATCGTTAGAGTTAAAGATGTTGATATTTTTAAAATTTTGAACCGTGTATGAATATAATTATGCCATTTAGTCTAACTAATCCCGCCGCCTTTATGAATTTAATCGTAAAATCGGTGAAGGGCCATATCATCTTTATGATATTTTGATTTATTTTAAACACAAGAATACAAATCATCAGTATTGTTTTAGAATTGAAGACAAAATCAATTATATCAAATGTTCAAAATGTGAATTTTGGATATATAATCACATTTCACACATTATCGCTGGGAGTTTATGTTGATCCTCAAAGAAGAATTTTAGAATGCACCAAAAAATGTAAGTTTGCGTCGGCCAAGCAAGTTATTACGCGAAGTTACAAGAGATTTTCATATCAAACGCTCTATCTAATTTATTCGAAAATATCATCAAATGGACAACCGAAAGCGAGTTTTCAAGAAAAAGTATTTAACCACCGCATCAGCTTTTTTATTCCATCGATGGATTCCAAATATTTAAACGATCTTTAAAAGGGTTTTTAAGAAGAAGAAAGAATAACATGCTCGGCAATTAAAACCTACGATGAAATTATCCGCCATGATCTAGAGTTAAGAATTTTGCTCTTAAAATTTGGAGACATTACTCAGGTGAAATGCGAAATTTTACCGATCATCGAGTCTTAAATATATCTTTACACAAAAGAATTGAATCTAAGACCGAAGTTCATTAAAGATTATGATTTAAATATTCAAGATTGTCTGCGTAAAGTAATATACGCATTAAGCCGCAAGTCCATGAAATGCAGATTATTACTCAAAGTCGAGTTGATCGAGAATTAGGCCTACAGGTTAAGATTCAAGATACTGATTTATATCAATCGACAGAATCAACTTTATTGTAATCAAAGTTACGAAATGGATCGGATATCGAAATTCATCGAACAAATCCAAACCAAGTAAGAAGCGTAATTTCTTGTAGATGTAGAGGTGTTATTCAAAGAATTCACAATTATGGTATCAGTGATGTTGATTTGAGACAAGAAATTTTACCATCACGGGATATACTATTCATCCGTGCTAAAAAATGTATAAAGATTTAAAAGATTTTGGTATGAAGAAAGACATACCGAATATGTCTAAATGCTCGTCGATCATAAAGTTCGAGCATCAAAGAGAATTGTTACGTCATTACCTATACCCGAGTGGAAGTATGAAGAAATCTGAATGGATTTTGTTATGGGATTTCGATCAAAAGTGATAAGATATGGGATGATATGGATAGATTAAAGTCACTCATTTCTTACCTAAAACGATGATTCGCTTAATAAATTGTGATTATATGTTAAAGAAATTGTAGCACTTCAGTTAAAAGTGATTGTCTACGAGATGATGATTTACCTCCGTGACATGGAATGGAATTCGAGAGGCCGCACAGCTACACTTAAGCCTTTTCATCCTCAAACCGATGGATAGTCGAAAGAACAATTCAAGTCCTGAGGATTTGTCGAGACTATGTGTTTAGATTTTGAGGTAATGGAAGATCATATCACTATGAGCTACAAATAATTTACCAATCCAAGATTCGATGGCTTCAGAAAGCACTATATGAAAAGAACTCCATTGAGTTGGGGGTAGGAAAGACAAAGCAAGTCTAGTCTACGAGAAAATCGACAGTGGATAGATGCCGATCGCCGGGTAAGATACGACTTACCAGTTGTAGAATTTCAAGTTGGAGAATTTGTATTCTTGAAAGTCAAACCTACGGAATCGCAGATTTGGTCATGGAGGTAAATTAAGTCCCAGTTACATGGACCAAATCATCTTGAAAGCAATATATACAGCTGCCTTTACCCATCGAATCGACATTCACAACGTCTTTCACATTTCAAGAAAATACAGATGAGCGAGTAAGATTTCATATACAAAAAAGATTTTGGAATTTGAAGAGATTACGAAATGTACAAATTTTCTATGTTAAAATTAAATACGCACCAATCAAAGCTACTTTATACAAGACAGAGGTAAGTTTCCTTCCTATTCGAATGATTGAGAAGAAATTTCGAGGGACTAAATTTTTTTTTAAAGAAGGGAAATTGTAATATCCAATTTATTTCCTAATTAATTTTATTTTATCTAATTAATTCGATCAGATATTATCAGATCCGTATGCATGCAATGGATAAGGATTTAACGGTATGGATCGAAGGAATCTCCGCAATTCCTTATTTCATTTCCTCTGGGCCGCAGCGATAATTTCCTCCTTTCTTTTTCCTCTCGCCGGCTTCACTAGAACCGCCGCCGCCAGCCGACGTGGGAGTGCTCAGCGACGCGAAATCAAGGCTGTCGTTGAAAACCAAGATCGGCCAGAATCTCCTCGCGACGAACGACGAGTCGTGGAATCTGTCGCGCACTGGACCGCGCCGATCACCTTCGCCGCCTGAACCGTCGGCAGAAGGTAAATCGAGACGTGGGAAGTCCTGAACCGATCGGGTTCTGGATGGGGATTTCCGTCCGGCCGTCGGGAACCTGGGAGTTCGTGTCAATTTCTTTCCCTATTCTTTTTTCCTTCAGCTTGCGTAACGCGTAGGGAGTTTAGAATCTAAGTGAGTTAGAATTTTGTATATTATTGGGGATTTGTATTGCATTTTGTTAACTTTATTATATTGATTTAATCGTTAGTAGACGTTAATAGATTACTTTGGAGTCGCTTCTCAGATTTGAAAGAAAGATATATGAGGAGACATCAATTTCGCGTAAGAATGTTGGTGATACTACCTGTTGTGTTAAATGTATTTATGAGTTTCATGGATTGAAGAGTATTTCAATTATTGTGTCTTACAAACGCCGAGCTCATCACGACCTGGCACATGGCGCGGTATAATCGCTAATTTAAATTCGCCATAGTTTACGCCATTGCTTTACCGATTCTTATAAATTATATGAATAACATATGATATTTTGTCATATCAGATAAAAATGCTCATTCCTGATGTATTAACAACGATTATGTTCGCTACCATTTTCAATAAAGATATGATTTTCATAAATATGTTAAAACACGATTATGAAATGTGATAAAGCAGGTGAAAAAATTGTGATAAGATATGATAGACCGCAGATAAAAGAAAGCTCGACGATAAGCGAGAGGATCTTAAGATCCCCGACTCGACATTGAGAGTCGCTGTCTAACCGCCAATGTTAGTTAAGAGATGTCCTACCGCCTTTACCTTCACTTAGACTTTGACACTAACTTATGTATGAAAGTCAAAACCCATGCAATTATAAATGATATTTCTAGGAAAATGATTTGATATAAAACTGAAATTGTTTTCATTAAATAACTGAATAAATGAACGACACTCCTATGAAATGACAAATTATCGATACATTACTACTCTACAGCATATTTTTCAATTATATTTTTACAGCATAGTTACCACTTTTACCTTTATGTAAATTTTAAATGTACATGCACGATTGTTTCTAATGCCTTGATCTGAGCTTAATTTAGCATTATTGATCTCATTAAACTTTAGCATGACAACCGGCCGATAATTTCAAGAAGCGCAGTTTTAATCCGCTTTGTTGCAGTTTGGTTATATAGTTTTAAAGAAAGTTTTCACGCACAAAACTTTAATATCGATTCCTTAGTTTAGATGTAAACTTAAAGATTTTCATACTTCCAATTTGGTGATATGAATTAAGATGTGAATCTTAAATTTATGATGATTGATGATACAAATTTCATTGCCCGCCAAAGAAGACAAGTGGTGGAATCTGTATCTAATAGCCATCCCACTGCTACACCTCGCATAACATAAAGAGGGGTCATCGGATATAATTTCCTCCTTACAAATAGTCCCTCATAAAAAATAGTGATATATATTCAATTTAGTCCATCAATTATAAAAAATTGAACCCAATTTAGTCCTTGAGAGATCATTTTGGATCAATTTTGTATAATCAAATATTAAAGCAATTTGGGATTAAATTGGACACTTGTAAATAGTCAGGCAATTTTGAGATATATATATATGTATATATATATATATATAAGCATATTAGCATTTAGAAAATTAAGTTACTAACTTATTTATGAGACTAAATTTTATTAAATTTATTCTTCACTGAATTAATAATACTATAGATAGCATTAATGCATTGTAGCAAAATTTCATCTGTCATTTGCATGCAACTGCAGGTAGTTTAATGAATGGTTGTGATGTAAAATAATATTAATATAATTGTTTAAAGATGTGTATATATATTTATATATGTACACACACTCTCACTCTTAAACTAACCATTGTCATTTCATTAACAAATCAGCTAATGGTTGAGAACTAAGAACTAAAGTAGAAGAACAAGTAAAAGAGAAAATCTTAGAATTATAGATTAAAATTCAGTTTTCATAATTTCTTCCAATAAATGGAGTTGTATTAAGGTTGATATGCTTAAGAGATTGTATGAGAAGTAATTATTTTGAGGAAAAAATATAATTTTGACATCACTTGATTTAAATTAAATTAAAATTTGATATAAACTGAGAAAACTAATGCTTTATTAGGTTGCACGTAAAAAATCAAGGTATCGAGATGATGGATGCAAAGAAATTTATTTTGAGGTTAATCTAATGTTTACAGTCGGATATTGAATCTCTACTATAAGGAGAAAACCCTCTTAAGTTTAATAACTTTTTTTAATCCTTGTGATTGTAATGGACCTAAATATGTATGGAACAGGTAATTCTTTATACCTAGTTATTTCACTATTCAACATACATATTCAAGTAATTAGATACTTTAATAGGTTGTCATGCTTACATCTTTAATACAAGTTGACAAACTTTGTTAATTAGCATGCTCATAACAATGTTGGGTATATATTAATGCCTATGATAAGATACTAATCATAAAATCTATAAAAAATCATATCAAGTGGGATATGCTAACAAATATAATAAATTGTACATGGAGGAGCAAATGTTCTTATAAAATGAGCATCAATAAGGCCAAAATCAGTTCATCCCTCTCGATTATTACTATGTTATAGTCCAACTTTTATGGAGAGGTCGCTTAATAGTTGCTATGTCGAAAGCAAGCCCAACCTTTATCAATGATTATTATAAGCAAACATACTAATTGACAATCATATGATATATAAATATGTCAAAATTGAAACAAGTATTATATGATGACCCTTTTAACCTAAGAAAAACATAAATGAGAATAGAAATATGAAAGTCAACTTGTACTTCAATACTTGTTGAATAGCATAATGCATTGAATGATTGGATACTTGACAATTATGTTTTTCAATTCTTCATAAATATTCATGCTTATTGCTCATGATTACATCATTTACCCATTTAAATTTCAAAACATAATTTAATTTAATATTTATCACAATGAGCTAAATATGAAAATGATTATTACTACAATATTAGCTCAAAAGATCAACATTACATAATGTATTCTTTGTTTATATATTTTGAAATCTATATTAGAATTGTTCATCCAACTGAGCTTTATGGCTAGACATTACTCTAGTTGTTGTTTGAGGTAAGGAAAAAATTAGATGACTTGTAATAAGATGATCAAGATTATCCTTCATTTTAATGTTTTGATTTATAATTTTGGGAGTATCAAAGATAAAGAATATGTATGATGCATATTAAAGATTATGTATTCATTAGTAATAGTATTGATGAAAAGCTCTTTAGTTTATTGTGATGAAATTTGTGTGCACTTTCATAAGAATGATCAATTAGATGATCATGAAAAGAGTTTTATGCTTAGTAACAATCTATACAAACAATTTTTCTACCTACTTGATACTACTTAGTAAGAATTAAAATGAGTATTGGTAAAAAGAGCATCTAATTAAATTTCCTACCTATAACACGTCTCATGTTTGATTGAGAACAGTCAAAATAAGGTATGAAAAACAAGTTCTTCATTACGAGCTAGTACATCTAATAGATTTGAATCAATAATCTTTAATGCATAAAAGGTGTTGATTGCCTCTATTGGTCTAAGGACACACGACTATGCCTTATGATTCCAACATTTTATGTACAAACCATATTAGAAGTAACTAATATAGTAACCACTATATTTAAATAAGGGCGTTAATTTGATTTGATGGTCGGTTTTAGGTCAAGCCCAAAGTTCACTCATCCAAGTATGTTTAACCAAAACTTGACTTATTTATAATATGGGCCAAAATATTTGACCCAACCTAACTCGTCAAACCTAACCCAAACTTGACCCATCTAATTCATTTATTATTTGGATCACATAATTTTTTGGATCAACATAACTCAATTAACCTAAATATGACCTAAAACCAATTAATCTGATTCAAACACACCTAACATGAACTCAAATAGTAATTCAATCATATTCATATTGATTTCAATTAATTTTGGTTAACTCAAACTTGACTCGAATAATAATCGAGTCAATCTTTTTGCTCCTAATCTAACCCAAATACCAATCAAATGGTTGAATCTATATTTTTTAAGTCAAATTCAAGTCAAGTTGCTCAATGGTTATAAGTCATTTATTGACACTTACAAGTTTAAAATTAGGTTTTGATTATTTGATTACTCTTAAGATGATTGCTACAATCAAATGATTTCCACAATTCTGAGTAAGTCTTGAAGCAACCTAAGAAATTATTATCGAAATTTTTGTGAGATGAATAATATAAAGGAATGTCTTTAAATTTTTGCTTCTATTAGTAACCCCAAGTAGAACTAATCCAAACATCTTTCTTTAAAAGAATATCAACACTCATTTTTACCATCACCTAGTTATTGATAGCCTAGAAAGCTTAACAATAGTAGCATCTACTTGAAGTAATTTCCCAAAATGACACAAAGAAAAAACATAACAAATTTGTTGAAGTAGTGAATTTGAATCAAAGAAAAAGCAAATAATACTAAAGTGATATGTAGTTACTTCGAAAAATTAAAGTGTAGAGACTATTTAAGCATCGACATTGATAAACTATCCAAAAAATATGATCTCTGTATAAAATAGTTTTAAGTAATTAGCTTCCTGGATGGTTTAATAAGAACATGATGAGAGTCAAGAAGTCTAATAAAAAAAATCTCCCACTAATTGCAAATCAAACAAGAATTAAAGAATAATTTCAAGACTGAAATGATCCCAAGAAAATTTGCCCATAATAGTAAATGATAAAGGAAATACTAACAAACTCATTGATCTCCTCATCAAAAAAAATAATAAGAAGAACAAGCTTATCAATCTTTCAAGGCTTTTTAAAGCTAAAGTTGTGATTGAAATTGGCATTTATTCTTTGCTTGAAAAAGGGGGGTGGATTAGTTCCACATCTTATGAATATTAGTAGAAGACAATTTGAAAGCATTCCCGTATACTATTTCTCCAACAAAATCGTTGGGCACAATTACTCTAAATGCTTCAAGGATAATTCAAATATGAAGAAATCATACATTTAGGAACATGAGGAACAACTAATTGTTCAGGTCCCACCAAGTTTGTTCTCAAAGTATGGAACCAATTTTAGACTTTCTTTTGAAATCAAACCCATGGTATCTACCCTTGCTAGCTTTAATGAAATGGTCACTACATCACCTCCAAGGAACAACAATGATATTTATCATCCTACTCTTGAAGCACCTCATCTCCCTCCAATATATGAATATATAGATGAACATGATTCTCAACAACCATAAGATTCAAATGAGAACATTTTAAAGCATTCAAGAGTGTTAACACTCTAGTGGGTAAGAGGTATCAATTCCTGTTTGTCAGACAACAAGGAAAGAGTAAGGATAATAATAATACTAATAATAATAATATATATACATATCTATATCTATCATCACTCCACTATAATCACTAGACTTCAAGCAAGGCATCCTGAGTGTTTTTGTTGTTTTCTTAGTATGAATAATTTTTAATTCTTAAAGACTTAAGTCCATCTTTATTTATGCTTACGAGGTTGTTTGGTTGAAGAGGTTTTGGGTGCAACACATTTCAAATCCAAGAGTTTTAAATTTTTCACTGTTTGGTTGAAAGTAAAATAAAAAGTAAGACTATTTAGTTCATTTTTAAGGAATTTAGAATTCACCCAAATAAATCAAATTCCCCCAAATAAATCGAATTCCAAATGTCCACATTTTTGTGGCACCATGTAGTCTCATCCCTACACACTCACATGTCCCTTTGGTGCCCAGTTTTCAGCAAAAAGCTCAGATTTGACCATGATGCAAAGACCTCTCATCCTAGTGTGATGACACAAAAAGCTAGATGGCCAAAGTTGCTACCTCACAAGAAACCCTCCAACCACAAGAAGTCCTCATGTGTCCTTCCCAGTCATTGACCTTAAGTTTTTTTTTTTTTTTAATTTTCTTTTCATTAGTTTCAACTAAATGCAAGCAAATGATCACTTGAATTCTAAATACAATACATTTAATTTACACTGTATTTAGAATACCTCCAAATTCTAAACACTTAGAATCAAACAGTGCCTAGGTTTTTTTTTTTTTTCCTCTAACAATTCTTGGTAATTGTCCTTATTGTACTCTATAATTTTCTAGTTATCAAATCATGCCTTATTAAGAAATGCTGATCCCATTTGAAGTTCAAGTTTAATAAATAAATAGTGACTAAAATATATATAGAAAATAAATTTATGCAGAATAGCAGTAAACAAAAAAAATATACATTGATAGCTAAATGATTGTGTGGAGGGATCTAACTATAATGAAAGAAAATCTTTGAAAAAAAAATACCTTTAACAACAATAACAAGTACAACAGCTAATGCAATGCTTCCACCATCATACCATCCTTCATCGACACCCTGAAAGAAACAAAGAAAACAGTATTTACAAGCCCACATACTTAAAAGAAACCCACGTGCATGCAAAGCAACAACAACAGCAATAGCAACAAGCTTTTATCCCACTATGGGGTCAGCTACATGAACCCTTCTTCTCCATTTGTCCTATTATGTATCAATTCTCATTTAATTCTAATAAACTAAGGTCATTTTTTATACATCTTATCCAAGTCTTTTAGGTTTACCTCTACCGCTTAACATCAAGCAAATCTAGTACATCTACTCTCCTAACCGGGTCATTAGATAGCCGACGCTTTATGTGGCCAAACAATCTAAGGCGACTCTCTCTAATCTTATCTGCACTGAAGCTACTCCAACCTTTTTCTGAACATACTCATTTTGCATTTTATCTCTAAGAGTAAAGGCACTCATCCACCTGAGCATCCTCATCTCTGTAATACTTAACTTAATCTTATGCTTCTCTTTTACTGGCCAATATTCTACACCATAAATCATTGCAGGTCTCACCACCATCTTATAAAATTTTCCCTTATGTCTAAGCAATACTTTTCTATCATACAACAAGCCAGATGCATTCATCCACTTCAACCATCCAACTTAAATTATGTTAATAATATCTCCATCTATTTCACCATCAGTTTGAATAATAGAGCCTAGATATCTGAAACGTTCGCTCTTTTTAATGACTTGATCACCCAATATCACAAAACCACTAGAACTTCTACAACTAAGATTACACTGCATATATTCAAATTTAGATCTACTCAAATGAAAATCTTTAGACTCTAAGGTTGACCTCCATAATTCAAGTTTCTCTTGGATTTCCTCTCTAGTCTTATCAACAAGAAGAATGTCATCAGCAAAACAACAAAAGTATAAAAAAATTTCAATGTGGAAATGATTTTTCCTAGATGCATTCAGCAAAAATTATGATTTCCACTGCACAAGCAATTGTAAAACTAAATAAAATGCAAGTCCATCTCATGGTGAATATGGCTACCTACTCTGCTTAATGCAAATCCACTGTGCCTGTTCAACTAGTATGCGGTGCACTTATATTAGATAACTACAGAAGACTAAGTTTGAATGAGTGGACATCTAGCAGGGGATATCTCAAAGGAAAAGACTCATGCTTTTGACATGGGTAAAGCTCATGTCCTTGTGTGTCTCAACAAGGAAGAAAATGAACAAAAAAATAATAGAGATACTAAATTGAAGATCACACCAATCTTCATTAAGAATAATGTCAAATAGACTGGCAATTAATAAAATTCAGGCAAAAAATTATCCATTGGTTAGAAAAGCCCCACAATCACTATGTCAGATAAGGCATAAATCCATAAAATCTCGTAACCTCCCATTGGGCATTGGGTTGAGAACTGCTTTTCAAAGACAACATGAAAAGATAAAAAGAAAAAAACCAAAAGATACAAATCATTTAAAATTAAAACAATTTTATCTTTTCTAATATCTAACCAAATAAAATGCAAAAGATCTCATGCTAGATGTTTGACATCTTAAGGTCATCAATAATGGTTGAGCTCGAACTACTTGCGACAAATCTGAAGATGGTCTCCTCCCTATGTAATAATAAATGACAAATACTAGAGCAGGTAATCCACAGCTCATGTTAAACATTCAAGGACATCAATGTCAAGACATTCAAGTTAAGGGATCCTTTTGAATTTTTAATACAATCGAGAATATTATAGGGTGTAAAATTCATCTGGAAGTTCCCCTCAGCACCAACCTTGCCCAACCGAAAGGTTAGATCCAAATTTAAGCAAGAGCACTCATTCCACAATTTATTAACAAAAGGTTCTTCCATGTAATACATAAATCTAATCAAAATCTAACAGATCACCTTGGCCTTGCAGGGAAAGCACTTTCCATTTAACCCTTAAAAAACTCCAACCAGAGAAAAAATAATCTTCTCCAGATGGCATATATACATAACATCATCTAAAGTTTGGATCATTATCATAAATAAAACAGTGTTTAAAGTTAAAAAATTTATTATGGTAAGTGAGGTTGAGCATTAATTTACTGTACTTATGTGTGTTCTCCCCAACTCAATTTGAATTTAATTATGTCATTTTCTTATAAAATTTTTTGGAGAAAATTAGTATTAGTTGTGCTAACTTGTTTATACTTATATTACTTTTCTTTTTCTAGCCCATCATACCCAATTCCATCCTCTTGCACATGTGAGTTATTCCAAAGCCATGAAATGACAATGTTGATCATAATCATACAGTTGTAGCCTAAGTTCAAGTATCTTCAAAAGATTATAGATATTTTGATGCTCAAGTGTTGTCAGATACTAAAGAATAAATATAAGATAGAATGTAGACTCTTGTCAAGAAACTATGATAAATTTAAAAATGTTTTATGCTTTTTCACAGTGAGTTTCCTGCAGTGCCTTTTAGACTCCTCATTCTTAATGAAGCAAGTATCATGTACCTTCTAGCGCCTTAAATCATCATATGTAGTGCTCTGAATCCCACTAAAACCATCAAAACTTGCAATCTTCACATAAGAAAAATTTATAACATAAAAATTGAAACTCAGATTCAAATACCAACTAAAGTAGGTGAAAAATTTTAGGTTCATGAAATTCACTGAGGAACAAGTGACACGGAAGAAGAATCTAGATGATAGGATGCTTTATTATAGATCTTTGGGAAAGATAAAGATCACGCTAATAAAAGTCATTAACTTATTGAAAATATAGTAAATCCTTTATAGGTTTTGAGATGACTCATAAAAGCACCGAAAATCCTATAAGAAAAAGTCTCTTAATTTTCATAAGTTACCCCTAAGGATGTCAAGAAAAAGACTAAATGATATTTTTGACCAAAGAATATATACATACATAAATTAAGAGAGAGAAAGAGAGAAGGGATAGATAATTATCCATTCAGAAGAATAGATCCATTTATCCGCTCTCCATCCTTCAAAATTTTAGATGATTAAGATTTAAAGTAGCTAAAAGATAAATTTAGCTGCTTTACATTACCGTGATTGCTATTACTTTAAATCTTATACATCTATAATTTTAATAAATGGTAAAAAATATGTGAGAATAAAGGAATATGTTTTAAATGGATAACATGCATGTGTGTGTACACACAAAGCACACATCCATGCACGCACATAACACACGCTAGTGAGCATGCACACAGATTGAATGCATTTGCACACGTGCACTCACATCCATAATATCAAAATCACAAAGCATATAATGATGGCTATTTGAAACCTTTTGAATGCTAATTGGGACTGTTTACAAACATATTGTCACCAATCTCAAGTCAATCCCTTCTTCATATAATTTTGTATTTTGGAGTAACAATATTGACATGCAGACTTTATTTCTTCTAAGTTAGAACTCCTTTTTTTACAACCAAGATAAATTAAAAACCACAGACAAAGAAATCCTTTCATGTTTTTTAATGAAGATGTCTTCCTATACAATATTTTGCAGTTTAAATTCCAGTGTGTGTTCAGAGATAGAAATAAAGCAAATACAATTACCTCTTTTACTCTTATAAATCAAAGAGATTAACTTCAGATTGAATGCCTATTTTGTCATTTATTGGGAGCCTACTTCTATTTTAATTTTCCAAGTAATTCTACACTAATACCTAGGACATTTGTTAAATATAGCTCAGTGAAAAGCATGATTGGTAACAACATAATTCTTGCAGTGGATTTGAAAGAAAAAAGAAATATGGGGATTAATAAATAATGCAAAACGGGAATATTAAAGCCAAATAATAAAAAACTTAAGAACGGGTGAGAAAATACATAAAAGTTATAAGTAAAAGCATACCTTAGTTTTGATACCAAAATGAAGGATATAGCGGCAGCTATGATTAGGATGACAAGAGTTAGATCTTGACAAGCTTCCCAAAGGAATGACTGTATGGGAAAGAGTAAATCATAAACAAATATATGGACAAGATGCAGTAATGACAATAGATATATATATATCTATATCACGAAGGAGGAAGTATACCAAAAAACTTCTTCCTTTTTTCCGAGGATATGTATTAGCCCCAAATTCATTTCTCCTGTGTGATAGTTCTTCATCATCTCCTGCAACTCCTTCATCCAAATTCATCTTCAACAAAGTCGATAAACCATCAACCTAAAAGAAGAAGAAAAAAATGTTAAACATGAACACAAGATAACACGAAGGACGACATTCACTCGCAATAAACACTTGCCCCTCCATATTCTTGCAAGGCAGATAAATCATGATCCCTGACCAATGCAGACAGCTGCTCAGATCCAATCCCATACCCACCACTGGAATTTCAGGAACTCTGGCAGGAGTTCCTGTAAGTAATGAAAGATAAATCACAAAAGATCTTATATTAAGAGTGCACCAAAATGTGAACTAGTAATAGCATAAAACAAAATTGAGAAGAAATAAATAGAACCCATTTTAAAAAAGTTCAAAAATAAAATCATAGATATATAAAGCATATCATAGCCAATGAACCTTTAAAATGAAATATCTGATCTTCAAAAGAAGCTTGATTTAGTTACTTATAACGAGCAAAATAGAAGACAGATTTATATACCAACCACCCAATTCTTACATATGTACAATTTAAACATCTTTTTTTTTTTTTTTTAACTATGAACGTATATATTTTTTAGCAAGCGAAGACAAAAACGTTGCGAATTTTATAAAACTGAAAAATATGGTTGGGCTTTTATTATGAATTTCAATATTTGGGAATTAATTTGAAAAATTGAGGTACTAGGATGCTTGATTCGTACAAATATAAAAATTGGGTGTTGTGTATGTAGGAACCCCAAAATAGAAATGTATCTTCAAACTAGAAACAAGAATAAAATTTCAGCATCCTTTATCCACAAAGAAAGAGAAAGAGAAAGATGGAGGAGAGAGAGAGAGAGAGAGAGAGAGAGAGAGAGAGAGAGAGAGAGAGAGCATAAAGTTGGATCACCTGGTGCAACTATTTCACCAGCCTCCTTGAAAAGGAAAGTTGCCTGGCAAACAACAAACAGGCAAATATATATATATATACTTATATAATGAGCTAAAAAATAATTAAAGCAAGCCAACTACGATAGTGAATCAACATACTGTATAATTTGAGCATGCGCACGAAACTTTGTCCTGATCTGCTCTTTCACTTCCTCCTTTTTAGAATCTAATGCATATCTAAACCTACGAGAAGCATTCAGCGCAAGAGCTGATAACTGTAAAATAACAGGAATGTTAGAAAACTCATCAAGTTTGAAAGGAATTGAAGAATCGAACAAGCTACGAATTTTAACAATAAATCATCAACTAGAAAGCAATCATCTTATATAATGAAAGTGTTGTATAATGCGTGACCATCAAATCTCTCCACAATGACCCGCTAAGGCCTTCTTCCTGTTTTACATCCCTCCGATTCATCTAAATATGGATGGTTCAAATTTATTGAGATGAAAGATAAAGATGGCATAATATGTCCATGCCCTTTGGTTATGAAGATAATACGAGGCCATTGAAATTTGAGAGGTGGAAAGAAAATGGTGGCGAACAGACCGGTTAGAATTGCTGTTGGCGACTACGAGCAGTAGCAATTGTGGTCGCCTTTTCAGGCTGTGAGAAGGAACTTTGTGTTCTTGAAAGCTTGGTGGAAGTGCCACAGTTTTTGAGAGCCAGCAATAAAGCTTCCATAAAGGCGACTCCAGTGAGGACATTTGCCAAAAGGATGGCGGTGGTGTGTCCCAGGGAATTCTAGGACAGCTTTGGTAGCAGGATTTATCCTAAATCCTGTTAAACAGCAAAAATGGTAACTTGAATTCCTACAGAATCTTAAATCCGGTTTCCCCACAGTTCTGACATAAATCCTGGATTTAGTAAATCCAACCATTTGCCGGATTTAACTGAAATCCCCAAATTACACAAGAACTCTTCTCCTTCACATTCCTTCACAAACCACCCCTGGTCCCGTCGATGCCTTCTCCTCCCGTCGCGACTTGCTTCCTTCATTCTCGCTGGGGGTTGGACATGGGATGATCGGGTTTAAGAGCGGTATTTACCTAAATATCATAAAGTTTTTATAAATTATATCTACAATATCTAAATGATAATATATTCATAAATTATATCTAAATTTTTAATATTACATTAAAAATATTACTATTATTAATAATTTTTTAAATAAAATACTCTTAGATATATATATATATATATATATATATATATATATATATATATATTTATTTATTTATTTATTTATATATATATTTATTTAAATATTAGATATACTTAAAAATTATATAATAAATATGTAAATCTTTTTACATAATATTTTAAAGTTATTAATACCAATTAAATAAAATAATTTAATTAACATTTAAAATTAATTTTAATAATTAATATTAATTAAATAAAAATATAATAATTTAAGTAAATTAATAGTATTTATTAATTAATCTAATTATCTTAATTAACTTTATAAATAAAAATGATTAATGAAGATATTATTATATTCTAAGTATAATTTAATTATTATAATTAAAAATAAAATATTGATTAACTTTATTGATATTTAATCAAATAAATATATTAACCAAAAAATTAAATTAATCTTAATAATTAATATTAGTTTATTAAAAATAAGATACCTTAAACAAATTAATGTTAATATTGGTTTCATCTAAATAAATTTTATTTTATTAATTGGCTTAACAAACTATTAATTAATGATTAATTACAACATTTAACTAAATTAATTTTAATTGAACTAATCTTATTAAATTTAAAATAAATTAAACTAATATAATAAACAAGATTTATCTCAATCAAATCTTTTTTTTAAATTTTGAAATAAAAAATAAAATATTTTAAATAAATTAAACTAAATTTAGTACATCATACAAAATATTTTTTAGAACTTATTAAGGTTTATTAAATTTAGGTTTTACTAAATCCTACTTGCAGCCAAAGTGTGGGATCGATTTCTACCTTAGGAGACTCGAATCCAGTTGCAGATAGTCCCTTGAAGTAGAAGGTGGAGAAGATGAATATTGAAGGAATATTTTCAGCGGTAGCAAAGGGCAGTGCAGCTGTAAGTGAAGGATGGAGTGCTGCTCAGAGGAAGATGTGAAGTTGAGTTGATTGCATGCGACAGTGGACTTGGGTTATGTAGATCTAAAATGATTTTATTTTAAGAATATTATATAAAAAATATAATTATTTTAAATATATAATATAAAAGAAATATAATCTAAGTTATTTGATTGCATAAAAATATTTTAAAAAAATTTGAGTGAATAAGGATTATTGAGTGAGCAAAAGGCAAAGTATTTTGGATGGTAGAATAGGAAGAGAAAGATAATAAAGAATTTTATTACTAATATTTGTTAAGTAATCGTCAGCTTAACTTACAACATAATGACTTTGCATATTTATAGACATAAAAATCAAATCTAGAGATTTCTATAATATTATAATTCTTTCTAAAAAAAATATAATCTAAGGTATTTCTATTTATTGCATACCCTACAACATTCTACTCCATACAAGTAACCCATTCTAAATAACCATAGTCTAGGACCTTCTTATTTATTATAAGTATTATAGAGAATTCTTCTTTTATACAATTTTTTATTAGTAGTAGAATACTCTAGAATAATATAGAAATGAGTATCAAATTATCACTACTTCTTGATTTGCATTTCGATAACTCTGATCATGTCATTTAATAGCTTAAACTTTTCTCTTAGAACCATCTTTGAGAATATCTCTGCTAATTGTTCTTTGGTCGGTTTGAGTTTAATTTCTTGGTTACACTTAGCTTATCTAACAAAATGATACTTGATGCCAATGTATTTGGTTCTGCCATGAAACATTGTGTTTTCTGACATTACTATAGTTGATTTACTATCATGGCAGACTTATAGAGCTCTTTTTTATGGCTTGCCCATGTCTTCAAGTATGTGTTTAGCCATATAGCTTAACATATAATCATTCAATATTATGCTTCAACTAATGATTGTATGGCTATTGCTTGCTTCTTTGATGCCCCAGAAAACATCTTAGAGCCTAATGTAAAAAAGCATATCCTAAAGTACTCTTCATGCCATCCATTTGATCTTCCCTATCACTATCAATATACCCAAGTTGTCTTAAGTTATAAGTGGGCTCACACTATATGCCATAATTCTTTGTTCCATATAGATATTTGAGGACTCTTTTAGCAAGACCTTGATGAACTTGGCTTGAACTTTGCATGAATTTGAGAGTTGACTTGTTGCATATATGATATCTAATCTTGTAGTTGTTAATAAAGTAAGATTCCTATGAGACTTTAATAAAATGTGTTGTCTTCATAAGTACCTTATTGTTTAGTGGTGTATTATTTTACAACCACTCACCTTAAATTTCTTTAGAAGAATTTTTTTATACTTCTTTTGTTAGATGAATATCTTATCTTCTTTATGACTTACTTCTATCCCGAGAAAATAGTGCATAAGATCTAAATCAGTCATCTTGAATCTCTTCATCATGTCCTTCTTAAAATCTTCAATCAACTCCTCGTTGTTTCCTATATAAATAAGATCATCTACATATAAAGATACAATAAGAGTATTGCTTATACCTTGAGTCTTAATATATAATATTATCTCACTTTTGCTCATCTTAAAGCCTTGCTTTATGAAGTGGTTGTCGATTTGATTGTACCAAGCTCTTAGAGCTTATTTTTACTCATATAAAGCCTTCTTTAGCATGAGAACTTTGTCTTATTGTCCTTTTAATAATAACCCTGGCATTGCTCCACATAGATCTCTTCTTCTAAGTAGCCATTTAAGAATGTTGACTTTACATATAGTTCATAGATCTTCCTTTCTTTTTATTGAAAGTGTTATTAGTCCCTTATTGTGTCAAGTTTGACAATTGCAACAATGCTTTATTATAGTCAATTTTAAATTGTTCTATCCTTCAGAAATTAGTCTTGATTTATATATTTGTATTGATTCATCTGAGTTAAGCTTAGACCCACTTAAATCTGATTATCTCTTTTTCATGTTGAGAGTCTACTAACTCTCATGTTTTATTTATCTCAATCATCTTTATCTCTTCTTCCTTAGCTTTTCTTTTTACATCATATTTTGAAGCTTCTTCAAAGCTTTTTAGCTCCATAATTGTCAAGATATAGTTCTCCAAAATCTTTAGTAGAGATATTGTTCTTATAGAATGATTCTAGAGATGAGTTTACAACTTAAACTAGCTATTATCTAAGTGCTTGAGTTGGCAATCCAAATTGATCATTGATCTCTTCTTTCTATTAGTGTGATAATGGTGGCATGTTAGCACTCCTTTCAACATTTATGTCTTTCAATTTTATGCAGTATTTTCATCAAATTTCATATTTCAGCTAATGATGAGCTTTTTTGGTTTTTGAGTTATAAACTCAATATACTTTAGATTGAGTATTATAGCCTAAAAAAATTCTTTTTCTACCTCTTCATTTAGCTTTTTTTTTTTTATGGTATGTGGATATACCAAACACAACCAAAGTCCCTAAGATGCTTCGTGGGTGCCTTCCTTCCACTCCAAGCTTCGATTGGTGTCTTTTCTTTCAACAACTTACAACACAATAAGATTACCTATTTATAGGCATGAAAATTAAATGTAAAGACTTCTACAATATTAGATTCTTTTCATAAAAGTATATTCTAGAGTCTTTTTATTTACTATATATTGTAACATCTTCTACTTAATACTAGTATCCCATCATAAATAATCATAATCTAGAACCTTCTTATTTATTATAAGTGTTCTAGAGTATTCTTCTTTTATATAAAATTTGAATTATTAGTAGAATACTATAGAATAATAGAAAATTGAGCATCAAATTATTAAAATTAAATGGAAGAATACACTTTTTTTCCATCATCATAGCAAAAGAGGAAGCTAAAGGATGGCAAAGGGACAATGAAGTCAAAGTTAGCGTGAGAGGTATAAAAGAGGTTAGAAAAGTAAATGGCTAAGTAGTAGCAGAGGAGTGAAACCCGAGCAAGCAAAGTATGGTGGGAGTAGGCTGAGATCTAACAATACCTCTAGTTTTATGGATGTTTTCATATATTGAGCATATTATTATCTTTCATATATCATGTATTTGTATTTAAATAAATATAATTTTAAACAAATTTTACTTTGTGTTCCTTCAAAATAAAAGAATTTAGGTGTACATTGAGGGTCTATAAAGGTCACTCCCAAAAGGGAAGAAAGCAAGTAAGACATAAATGCAAGAAAGACCACAAAAATTACATCGAATGAGACCATGCTAACATTTGTAACACCCGTCACCTCATCACCACCAAATAGTGCAAGCTCACCTTAAAAAGCATAAGCAATCACTACAAAAGGGATTACCTCATACGAATGACCACTACATCCCCATTCATCTAATATTGAAAAGTTTGTCACTCTCTATTATCTACTCACCCAACATCTAGAGATAGAATAAGTGTAACATCTCACAATAGTTATGCCAAGAAAAATTAAATATTGTTTATGCATTTGTCATATTACTTGTAACTTCCATACTTATAACTAACTTGCAATTTTCATATTTGTAACCATCCATTAAAACTTATAAAAAGTGAGGGCATCATCTTAAAAGGGGATCTCTTCTTCTTCATATTTTTTAGAGTGATACTTTGTGCTAGCAAAGATATCTCATTTTCAGTGTTTTATTTAGGCTTTTATTTTGTTATCATTTTTTTTAATTATTAATTTTTGCATTGGATCTCATTCTATTGTCAATGAATCTCTAGTAAGGCCAGACACCATCTCCACAAACATATTTGGATTAAACATTAGGGATATATATATATATCTAAAAATTAATGATGGCATTTTAAAATAGCTAATTCATTACCTCACTAAAAAGAATTCTCAACTCCTCCTCTGGAGCAAGTGGTGAAGCCTAAGCAATAAACGTTAGAGCAAGAGCTAGAAATAATGAATGACTAAGGAAAGGTTGTTGTCATGCAGATTGAGATGAAACTTCTTAGTGCAATGAAATTCAAGATAGAAGCTTTTAGAATGTGGTTCAAATGATGACTTTGAGGCAGTATTACATAAAAAATTATTTGTGAAAAAATTATAACGGTAAAAAAATTATTTACCAAGAAAATATTATAAAAAGCTACTTTATGACAACTTTATTTTCTAAAAAAATTACATTTATTATTACTTTTTCAAGAAATAGCAAGTGATAAATCCTAAAATATGTAGTTCGAACTCATGACATTAACTAAATAAAATTTGATTATAATCAATGGTCCATAAATCCTTGACATTTTTACTAAAGTTGATTAGCAAAACATAAAGAAAAATGAATTCCAATACCCTCATATATCTAGATTTTGGTACCTATTCAAAGATGTGCCAACATGAATCAAGAAGTCAAAACACTTCTCTCAACCATTGAGCACCTTCTTTCCCTTTTAAAATTTTCTCCTTCTTTAAATAATTTTTCATCATATATCTATATATATTTTCTACTTTTAGAATGCTTTTCTAAGCTAATTGTTGATTGCTTTAGCTCAAGCCTTCCTCCAAATCTTCATAAGTCATTATAACTCTAACATGATCACACATTTTTACCATTTATAACTAAATATTAAGAAGCCTCAACTCATGCCTAGATCATTTGGCATATGTACTAATGATGCTATTTTGATTCTTATGAAGCATAAAGCAATAAACAAAGCCTATAGATAGGAAGAAGACCAATTGGCATGCTCCTTACCATGCACAACATAAAGTTTTATATGCTTTTTTATCACCAAAGACTACTCTGATAGTCTAAAACATTTCTTAGTCCACATCCAAAAGAAATGGAAGAAAGAGTCTACCCTTATTATGGGTTGCAATGATCATTTAAGGATCATTTAGGGAGATAATTGATTAGATCAAAAGTAGCACTTACCACTTAAGAACTCAAGAATATTCAAAATTATAATCTTTATGCATGCAAATTATGTCATTTTTAATAATAAAGTAATATTTTCTTTCAAATATTATTCTCATACTATTTCTGGTTTATTTTAATGGTTTTGATTATACACCGCATAATAATAAGTTCTTACTTAGACTTCTTAGTTAAAAATAAAGGCTTAGCTTTTGAATGAGTCTCTTGGCCAAGGAACATTGAAAACTCAATATAGAGCTTCCCAAAAGAAAAAAAAACCTCCAAATATAAATTGATTCCTTCAACCTAATACTTCTGACAAATGATTGCTTATAAAGGGATTCATAAATAGTAACAATAAAAGTCTAAGCAGAGCATACAAATTACATTCTTATAAAATCTAATCAATTAATCAAAAACTATTAAAGGGAGATTTACATACATACCACACAATTCTTATGTATTTACATATCTATCACCTAAACTTTAATTTTTATATATAATACATAAATCTTCAATATCACATCAAAAATATCATAATCACACACTTTTTAAAAGTGAAATGTACCTTCTTAAGCATATAAAAGTGTTAGATAAGTAAATATCTAACTTTAGGTGTTAGATATGTAAATACATAAGAATTATGTGGTATGTATGTAAATCTTCCTATAATAAAATACACACAAAAAGTACCTTAAAGTAAATGCATACACATACATATATAATATTAACCTCTATACAAACACTATTCAACTTGACACATTATAACTTCCCTTGACTTTTTTTTACTTGATAACATTTCTAAATTTCACCATTTCATTAAAGCAATAAGTCTCCTAAATTATTTTATAGATACTCGATATACTCAAAAGCTATCATGAAGATCCACCTAAAGATACTTGGCCAATATATAAAGATCATGCAACCAAGCATCAATTTAAGAAAAAAATATTGCTTGAATAAAAACTAAGAGTTGATAGTATCTCTTCCACTTAATGGTCATAAAAATGGATATTTTTAATAACCATAAGTTTACAAAGACATCTAAGTACTCAACATTAAATGCCATTTGTGAGTATACTTAGATCCCTTCTTGGCAAGCTCTTTCTTTACATCTACTCGGCTAAATACATCTAAATTTAGTTTATTAACATGTCTCCCCACTCAAGCATAATGATCATCACTCAATTATAACTGAGTTTTCTTTACTAATAAAAATATATCAAGAGGTCTCTCTAACATAACTATTATTCTTGAACTAATGCCTATCTTGCAAATTTAATATCGAAAACAATAAGCATCATATCCTCTCTTGTGGGATTCAACTCTCAAAATATCTAACACACTCTAACACACTCACAAGCAAATTTGTCATCATTGTGGATCAACATTACCATGCCATAGTCAACCCAACCTTATTCAATAAAAAAGATTCACTTCTCCCACAAACCACCATTACACTTCATAAAATGATTTGAGTTCAAACTACTAGGACTCCAATGCAAATGTAAATAAATAGATGGTTGCTAGATTAGCGAAATAATAAAACATTAGTGGCAAATAGATGAGGGTTAGATCTATTTAAAGTTAAAGAAAGATGTTCAAATAGCATTCAGGTAAACAAAAACAAGCATCACATGCAACGCTTAATAGGAATGAATTGCTAAGGTGCCAATGGTCGTGAGTGGAATTATCTATCCTACTTTACATCTTTAAGTGATAAATTTTTTACATTTAATTAATTTATAATATTTTATATTTTATTAAAGACATGGTTAATGATTATAAGTGGATATAATATTAATTTGATAGAGATAATCACATGACATGTGAATTTGTTAGTAGTGTAGAACAATTTCTTGATTTTACTATTTTACTATAAGAGAATATTTTTCAAGCAAGGTTAAATATAATTACTTGAAATATGATAATAAGTGTTTTCATGTACGTTGACTATTCCTCTGTCAAAAAGAGGTCTATGAAAACATACTTTATTTGATATCCCCCATGGTGAATTGTGGAGCAAGAGAAGCATTTTTCGGTTGTTACCATAAGAATTTTTCAAGCATGAACTTTAATTGATATGATAAGAAATGTATATGATTCTTAAGTCAACATCATATCATATATATATTGTCAAGGATGTGTCATAAATTGAAGGAATATCAAATGCAAATATTATAGAATTCGTTACTCTGATAGTGGGTGCTGATGAATAATTATGACAAAATTGTAAGCATTATTTGAAATTATCAACAATCTTTTAGTTCCTTGCATAAAGATTGAGTCAATAATGGAGGTCTTAGATACTCAAGTAAATAATCAATAATAAAATTTTAATTTCATCAAATAGACTTGCTTAGGAGTTCTTAAGCTTAGTTATAATCATATTCTAACTCGTTTGGCTAAAAGATTGAATGAAACAAGCTCAAAAGATCTCTCTCTCTCTCTCTCTCTCTCTCTCTCTCTCTCTCTCTCTCTCTCTCTCTATATATATATATATATATATATATATATCATTTATTGTTTGCAAACAAATACAAGTGAGCCCTTAGTTGAAAAATTACAACTAAGACAGATTTGTTTTCTCAATTTGACTGGTATATTATTTAGTCAATGAGGCCAAAATAGATTTCTTCTCATTTTAGAAAAAGTAAAGTTAAAGTTATTTTTTAAAATGTTTCTAATTTATCCTTGTTGAAAAAGAGGGATGTCTTCTTTTATGATGAATAATTCTAAAAGATCTGTTAAAAAAAATTATATAAAATTTCTTTAAATTAATTATTTTCTTCATATGAGGAATCATGAGGTTAGATTAAGTGAAATTATTTTGGGATAAGCACTCAAACATTCTTAGTATGTATTATTTTGTATCACTTTAGCTTATGACATCATCTTCCGAAGAAAATTTCCACCAAATATGGATAAAAATAATTTCTTCAGTTTACTAAGTCCTAAAATAAGTAAGTCATTTAACATTGGAAATAGTCGACTGATTAGGACTAACGATACTAATTTAAAATAAAAAATTAGTAATGCTGAGCATAATTTTAATTAGTAATTTGCTCAAGAATTTTCCTAAGCTTTGATCATAATTTTTTTTAGGCTTTCTATTTGTCAACATCTATTGTGGTTTTTTTTACAAACCTCAAGAATGAGTAATAGTACTTTGAGGAAGAATAATAATTATCATCATCCTCTCCAAATCAATTATAATAGAACAAAACTTTAGCCTGAAGCTACATTTAGAATAACTTTCTGTCTATCGTGCGATCTTAGGGGCTGTTTGATTGTCTTCATTTAATACAACGTAAAAGACGAAAAAAGAACGCAGATAAGGATTACTTTATCGTTATTTATGAGATTTTTACACGACTTGTATTTTTTATTTTAATTGACAAAAATGTAATGTAAAGTAATCAGTGAAGGTTTGGATGTGGCGCGGATGCGGCCGCATGCGGCGGTCGGCAATCGACGCGATGCGAGCACGGCGGCGGCGGGAAGGCGTGCGGACGCGGGCGACGGAGCCACAAGCGGCCCGGCAAGCGGCCCCGCCGCATCACTTTACATTGGCCTGATTTGGGCGAATTCCAAATACATGCAACCGACCTTCTGTGTATTTGAAATACACAATTTTTACTTTAACCAAACTTTGAAGCATTAAAGCCACAGATTTAAAATGCAGTGCATTCCAAATACACACTACCAAATAGCCCCTTAATCGCACTGCAATTTCAATTGCAATACAGGTAAGCTTGTTGTTGCAAATCATTCATAACAAGTGTCATCGCGGAACAACATCTTATAAAAATAATTGTATAATTATTATGATGAAAATAATTTCATAAATATTATTATAAGTTTCTATTTCATCAAAAAAAATAGTATTAATTTGCTTATAGCTATTATATTTTTTAAGATTATTTCTTATTAGAAAAAAAATTAATAAAATTGGTGGTGATTAAAAAATAGAATAGTGTAAAATTTGCCTTAATAAACAAAAAAATATCTGTTTAGAGCTATTATAACTATCTGTAAAAGTTTTTTTAAAACAATACTGTAAAATGGTTCACTTCTTAAATTGAAATTTTTTTTTTTTCTTTTAACAGAACAGCATTCTCATACTCAATATATTAGTATATTTGGCTGTGAAAATGTTATTTTAATTAAAAATTTTAAAAATAATAAATAATAAATTGTAATCTGAAAAATAAAATAATGAGAAAAAATCATCCATCTGGAGGATTATTTTAAAATAAGAACTATCTTAATGATAATTAGTTATTTAGGCGAAAAAAATATAATTAACAAAATAGGCTTGTCAATGACGGACTGGCATGATAATGGAGCAGTCGTATTTTTAAATCTTTTTTTTTTTTTTTCTTGGTTTGTCGGGGAGAACGGCAGAGAGAGAGAGAGAGAGAGAGAGAGAGACAGACTTTTTTTTTATAACGACGGGGAGAGAGAGAGAGAGAGAGAGGAAGATTTTATTTTATTAATTTTTTTAAATAATATAATTATTTAAATATATAATTAAAATATTTTTTATAAAATATTTAATAACTAAATATTTATATATTTAGTTATTAATTTTATATATATATAATTAAATATATAATTTAAAATATAATTATATATATAAATTTATAAATTTATTTAATATTTTTTATTAATTAATATAATTATGTATAATATTTTTATTAATTTTTTGTTAATATATAATATAAAAATATTTAAAATATATAAATAAATAAATAAACAAAAGAATAAATTATATAAATATTTTATAAACTATATAAATAAAATAATTATATATATATATTTATAAATTTATTTGGTTATTTATATTTAAATTATATAAATATATTTTTAAGTTATATAAATAATTTAAAAATATTTAAAATATATAAATAAATAAATAGTTATATATATATATATATATATATATATATAATTAGTTATTATTTATTTAAAAAAATATTTATTTCTTTAAAATATATATAATTAGTTAAATAAATAAAATAAATAAATAATTAAAATTATATATAAATATTTAGTTATTTATATATTTATAAAATATTTAGAATATATATATATTATATATTTATTCATTTCTTTATTTATTTATTAAAATTATTTATTTATTTATTTTTTTTATATTTTATATTTTTTAATTTTTTTTGTTTATTATTGTTAAACTTGTTAATAAATAATAAATATGTATATATATATATATATATATATTTTATGTAATTAAAAATATTCTATAAATATTTTTTAAATTATATAACTTAAAAAATATTTATATAATTTTCATAAAAACTAAATAAATTTATATATATGTATATATATATATATATATATATATATATTATGTAATTATTTTATTTATATAGTTTATAAAATATTTATATAATTTATTCTTAATTATTTATTTATTTATATATTTTAAATATTTTTTGTATTATATATTAACAAAGTTAATAAAAATTATATATTATCATAATTATATTAATTAATAAAATATTAAATAAATTTATTAATATATATAATTAAAATATTTTAAATATATATTTAATTATATATATAAATAAAAAAATTAATAAATATATAAATATTTAGTTATTAAATATTTTATAAAAAATTTTTAAATATATATTTTAAATAATTATATTATTTAAAAAAAAATAATAAAATAAAATCTTCTCTCTCTCTCTCTCTCTCTCTGTTACGAGGTCTCTGTCTCTCTCTCTCTCTCTCTCTCTTTCTCTCTCTCTGCCGTTCTCCCCGCCGTTACAAACCAGAAAAAAAAAAAAAAAAGGTGTGGCCGACGTATCCGTTTGACGAACGGTATATTGTTAATTATATTTTTTTCGTGCCTAAATAATTAATTATCATTAACACTAAGCCTATTTTAAAAATAATCCCTCCATCTGGATTCGAATTACATCTCCCCCGATCCAATCCACGGCCGACTGTTATTGGGGAAAATCGCTTCTCCAGATTCATAAATTTCAGCTAAGCATTTTATAATTTATCGTCGGCCATTGAAGAAAACTATGCAATCAAATACGGAAAACTAAAAGAAAAAGAGCAAAACAGAAACATAGATAACAGCAGAAATTCAGATCAATGCTCAGCTGCGCAGGGATAAAGAAAGGAAACACAACATTCGGTGCTTACCTTCCACCCGATGGGGCCTCTATTGGGCGGAATATCGAAGGCATCGTTGGACACGGAGATCTCTCCTTCGTCGTCTCTTCCGGCAGCTTTGATCCCCATCTCTTCATCACCGAGCCGGTGAAATGAAGTCCCCATGTCCATTCCGATGCCCGCCTTCAGCCAGAGGAGAAGTGCAGAGCATCTCAGATATATATACAGAGAGACGAAAACTAGGCACGCGAAAAGGAAGTGACTACAGAACACTAATGGGACAAACCGTACTCCAAAAGCCTGCTTCGCATGCTTGCGTTTCTTCCACATGTCGAGATTATTGGTTTTCTCGAATGGGATAAATTCTGCTTCTCTTGCTTCCCTCACACCCCACATCTCGAAGCCATAAAAAAATTCGGCTTCAAACCCTGTCATACAGCGGGAATATTGTTTTGAGAATAATGAATGTAAATATATATAATTTTTTGAATAATAAATTTTTTTAGAATTTACATACATATCTAATTCTTATATATTTATATATCAAATACCTAAATTTATATATATATATATATATATATATATAACCTAATCTTCAATATCACATCAAATTTATTTTTTAAAAGTGAAATATATTTTTTTAAGCATAGAAAAATATTAGATATGTAAATATATAAAAATGGTATGATATGTATATAAATCTCTCAATTTTATTGTAAATATAAAAATTTAATACACCTGAAATTTTTATTAACTTAGGGTTATATAGAATCACTTTTATATATTTTTTAATTTTTAATTTTAATTTTATTTTCTATATTTTGATTTGAAATAAAATATGTTTGATTGGTAGTTATTTTTAATTATATTTAAAAATTTAAATAGCTAAAATTATTTTGAATATTTTTAAAATAATATAATTTATAAAATAAAAAATAAAATACACTAAATAAATATACTTTAGAAATAATATGAAAATAAAATAAAAACACAAATCAAAATTTATGAAATCAATATTATTTTATAATTCATAATTTTATTTTATATTATTTTTAAAAACTAATTTATTTAACTTATTTTTTATTTTTAAAAAATAAATCATATTATATCTAAAACTCTCAAAAAATTTTAATATTTTGAAATAAATTATCACTACCATTTTTTATTTTAAACTAAAGTATAATATAAATAAAATAAAATTAAAATTAAAAGTGATCTCAAACAATCCCTTAACAAATTTCCACATATTAAAATAATTTTTTCGATAAAAATATATGTATTATAAAACAAATTAGGTTAAGATATATTAATTTAAATTCGCTTAAAATAAATTGTAGAAATTATACATTTATTTTAAGATTAATATAAAATATAACAATCAATTAATTTTTACAATACACTCATAAATTTATAAAATCTATAATGATAAAAAAAAATTTACTTAAGATATTCTCATATATATATATTGTTGCGTGTTAGAGAATTTTAGGTAGATCGAGATCTTATGTGGCAAAAATCAAGCCTGGCGGATATGAACAGGGTTATCGTGGAAAACCCGTTAAGGAAAAAAACCGGGGCCTTGCCGATGTAGAACTTTCCTATGTGTTCAAAGATCTGGTCCTTGCTTCTCGTTAGTTGGAGAAGAAGGTGTTTTGAGCAATATTAGAGTGTAGAAAAATACAATATCGGTCAACTCAACGAGGAGAAGTTTCCCAAAAGCGGAGGCGATCTTACGGGGATTGATCTTGGGGAGAAAGAGCGGCTTAGTCTAGTCCTCAGGCGATCTCTCTAAAGCGAGCTCTTGATCTTCAAACTTCTGGCGGTGGCGGTGGTGATAGATCGTCGTCAGGTCTGAGGTTCTCGAGCTCTACGGTCTTCAAATCGCCTTTAAGGTGAGAATGAAGCTCTTATAGATTTTTTGGAGTGGCGAGCCTTGTAAATTGTGGAAAACTCAACCACTCCATACCACTCCGTCGGGCGGCGTGATCCCCTGATCGACGGTGTATTTTGATGATCGTGCCTTAATGATGTCGAATTGGGTGATCTTCGTTGGATTCGTCTTGGCGGCTCGATCGACTATAAATATGTTTTGGTGACCATTTGGCGGATCGGATCCATTTTCATGCTCGATAGCTTGATCTTGATTGAGTTGGTCGGTATGCTGATGTTCTATGTTGTCTCATCGAGCGGTGATTTATTTTCTTGAAATCGGTGATTAGATGCATTTCGAAAATGCCTTGAGATTCGTCTTGATCGATTAATTTTCGAGGGGCGTATCGATTATTTTTGGGTGACATTATCTGATCATCCAAAAGTATATGTCTCTTGAAAATAAATTCTCCAATGAAATTTGAGAGTCCATCAGCTAGCATTTTGAAGAAACAGTCTTCATAACGATAATATTATAACTGGAAGCGATCGGTCAAATATGTGTAAGTATGTCTTGAGAGATGATCGATCAGGAAGCGAAACGAGCTCATGGTGCGTAGCGCCCATGGAGCGCGTCATGCGCCAGCCTTGTATATGCACATGAACCCTGCGTATATGCGCCTTGTTCGGCTGGTCATGGGACTGACCTGAAACGGGTTTGGATCTTGCGCTCGGCGGGCCGAGCTATCTACCGTAAATTTGCAGTGGTGTAGCGAGCCAAATGGAAGTTCCGACATGACCCTTGGCCAGCCTTGGTCGGCGGTTCTGACATGCGGAGTTCGCCCATGACCGGTTCTTGCATGACGGTTTAGCCCATGACAGCAGTGCGACAGATGGCTGCGACGGTTTTAGCCTTGGTGGTAGCAAGGCAGCGACCAAGGCGAACCACAACGGCAGCGGTTTTGAGTTTGAAGCGATTTTTTCGCTTTTGCCCTAGAAGGGTCTATAAAACCCCCAGGGCTAAGAGGGAAAGACACATTTTCTCATCTCCTCTTCTCCTCTTAGAGTGCATAGCCCTCCCACGGTGGGAGTTTGGGCACTCTTTTGGATCTCCTCTTCTCTCTTGAGTGCATAGCCCTCCCCAGTGGGAGTTTGGGCATTCTTTTGGATCTCCTTTACCTCTTCATCTGCGAGTGCCGCCCTCCCGGTGGGAGTTTGGGCACTCTCCTTGGAATAATTTTCATCTCGAAGAGGCGTCCCGGGAGGGCCGTCCGGGTTTGGAAGGCGATGAAGGAGACGATAACCCGGGAGCGGGTTAACGATAATACGGCGATGGTGGCCGATATAGTGGTGGCGGCGGTAGTCGATGATGGTGGCGTCGGTAGTGGCGAGATGGCCGGCGATGATGGTGGTGGCGGCGAAGATCTCGACGGTGTGGTAGTGGCCGCGGCGGTAGTCATGACAATAGTTGGCACCGGGGTGTGGTGTCGGCAGCGGAATGCCGACGCGATAAGCGTCGATAAAGATTCAGCGATGGTCAGCGGCCGGCGGCAGTATTAATGAGCGGCCAGCGTCGATAGCAGCCGGATAACCGGCGATGCCGAAAATAACCGCCGGTGTCGGTGATGGCCGTAGATGACGGCAGCAGTAGTCGGCGGCAGTGGTCGCGGAGGATCTTTGACTATCCGTGTTTGTCAAGGTGCTCGATGGCGTTAATTTGTGGAAGTTGTAATCCGAGATTTTGACCTATCAGGTTGTTTGTCGGTGACTTCGATGGCGTGCTGTATGGAAGAATTAAGTTGAATAGCTAAGGATTTTGACCTATCGAGGTTGTTTTATCGGGCGTTTACTTAATGATGTTAACTTGTTATGGAGAAAGTTGTGCGTATAGAGGATTGCCAACTTATCAGGTTGTTTATCGGAGCGTTACTCGACGACAAACTTGCATGGAATATATTTATAGAGGTTCTCTCGGAACCTCTCGATCTATCCTAGGTTGTGTATCGGAGCGTTTACTCGATGATGTTAACTTTGTTTATGGAGAAAGTTGTGGCGTCTATAGAGGATTGCCAACTTATCAGGTTATCAGGCGTTTTCGGCGATGTTAACCTATGGAAGATCTCGAATTGAATCCGAGGATTTTGACTATCGAGGTTGTGTATGGGCGTTTACTGATGATGTTAACTGTTATGGAGAAAAATTAGCGTCATAGATTGCCAACTTATCAGGTTGTTTATCGTTACTCGATGATGAACACATGGAAGAGGTGGTGGGAAGTCCTAGGACCTTTTGACTATCAGGGTTGTTTATGGGCGTTTTCGATGATGTTGTTATGGAGAAAGTTGTAGCGGTCTATAGAGGATTGCCAACTTATCAAGGTTGTTTATCGAGCGTTACTCGGCGATGTTAACATATGGAAGAAGAGGTAGAAGTCCATGGACCTTTATCGAGTTGTTTATGGGCGTTTACTCGATGATGTTAACTTGTTATGGAGAAAGTTGTGGCGTCTATAGAGGATTGCCAACTTATCAGGTTGTTTATCGAGGCGTTACTCGGCGATGTTAACTATGGAAGAGGTCGTGGAAGTCCACTAGGACCTTTTGACTATCACGGGTTGTGATTGTAGCGAATAGGCATCCATGAACTCTCGATGTCACGATGCATCAACTAGTTGATCGATCTGACGAAGGAAGCTATCTTTTGGGCATGCGATCAGTGGGTGTAATTGATGCATTCTCCAGAACTTGGCCTTTATTACGCTACGTTAGCCCGGTGGGTAGTAGACTTCTCGAATGAACTTGACTTCCGAAGTTTGGTGATTTCTTGTTCTGCAATGTCGTTGAAGCGAAGGTTCTTTTTTTTGTATCAGGCTTGTAGGTTGAGTCAACTTTGAGGAGTGCGTAATGACGTCAATGCCCGATATCGGATCGCTCCGGGGCAAAGATATCTTGATTTTATGCGAAAATCTCTACGATTATTTTGATTTGATCGGTACGACAGCGATCCCACCTTCACCTTTCGATGGATCAACTTACGAGATAGGAAGACAAATTACATCTTCAACCTGGAGAAGCCCTTTCGAGGCATCCTCATCTACGTGGAAAGTTCTCGATGTTGAGGTTCTTGGCGTAAATGGTGGGCTTGCTTGATATAAGCGCTTGTCTATCTGTTGATTCCCACTTACCATGCCGATGCCAGCTGGTGTCGGGAATTTCATCTTGAGGTGAGGCACAGATGTGATTGCGCCGAATATAGACTGGAGAGGTCTCCCAAATATTGCATTGTACACGGACTCAGACTTGACTACAATAAATTGTATCAAGTGGGTTGCGTGTCGGGGAAATTCTCCAAGAGTTACGGGAAGACTGATTGTCCCTTCCACTATCTGTTGATTATCAAATCCATATTGGGCCGACGCGGGTTGAAGCTTCTCTCTTTCTATACCCATGCTAAGAAAGTGGAGTAAAAGAACATCAACCGAACTCCCATTGTCGATCAATATCCTTTTAATATTGAAGCATGGATCACCATGCGATGACAAGGGATCTTGATGTGGGATCGAAGCCCTCTAGATCTAAATCATCAAAGGTGATAGAATGGTCAACCCGAGACTTCTTGACTCGGCTCTTGAAGGCAATGAATATTTGGCTGATAACGCCCTCCATTGTTTATCTCTCGGCCGGCGGTTCCTCAGTTGCCCCGGCATTTCTTTGGGCGAGCGGGTTGATTTTGTATAAAGCGGCTGATACCCACGGCGTATCGGTCTTTCAATCTCCTCCTTGATTGGTGGCACTCATGCGGTGAAAGTGGCATAATTTCTCTTGATTTCCAATTTGCTTTAAAGGTCGCGGCCACGCATCCTCTTCTGAATTGATAGGATGTTGCGCGTGTTGAGAGATATTTCCTCTGATTAAGTCATCGAGGTCGCTCGAGGAGGTTTTGGGGGAGGTTCTTTGCCTCTCTTCTTTTGAGATGTTTGAACATCACCTTTGGGAACCTTCTTCTTCGCTTGGTGGTTCAAGCTTTAGATGAGCTGCGATAACCGTGTGGAGATTTGTGCCTCTAGGTGGACCAGTCACATAGAATGGGCGTCTCCGCATTAATGATGAATAGAAGTATCTCGAGTCCTCAGAAGCACGCCCTCAAAGTTCGGATTTACTCACGGTATCTTTGGGCTTGAGAGGAACCTCGGAAGTATTCTTTGAGGACTCTCCATCGTTACGGCGGATTAGAGATATGAATCCACGATGATTCTCTTGTTGCCAGAACTATTCTACAAAAATGGCGAGCTCTCCAAATGATCGGACGGACCCTTAGCGGCGAATAGAACCAATCTGAGCACGTCCTTTGAGAGTCGGGAATACGACCTGACGAGTCATTTGCAGAATGCATGATCGTTCGAAAGTGATCGATATGCGTCTGGATCGGTTGTGCCATCGTAAGGGTCCATCTTTGGAAGCTTGAATCTCGTCGGGTGGTTGAGATGATCTCGTGGCGGGGCGAGTTTTGGATGAGCGGCGGAATGGATCATTCAGTTGTTCAGAACTCTTCACGCATAGTCGGTTCATCGCGTATAAGATGGCGTGGTATTGAGGCGCCATTCGTGTGGGGTAGTAGAGCTGGCGGTATCGAAGTTGACATCTGGATGTAAAGGGTTCTCTACTTGTTGATCCGCATTCCGGTAATCATTCTCGGGAAGAAAATCGGATTATCTTTGAGGCGGAACACAGCGACTCTTCCGAGCGTTTTGCCGGTCCTCTCAGTCGAAGAATTTCGTTCGGGAATCCTCCATCCTTTGAACGCGATCTTCCAAAGAGGGGCGGACCCTCACAGGCAAGTCATTATGTAGAAGTGTTGGAGACTTGGCGTCGATCCACGAGAATGAGGCGTTGGGCGCAAACCCGTTACCAACCATATTGGAGATATAGCAATGGGCGAGATTCCAGGCAAAGCATTGCGTCTTGAGAATTTTATTCCGGTAGATGCGAGATCTTAGTAACAATCAACACTGGCGGGATATGAACAGGGGTTATCGTGAAAACCCGTTAAGGGAAAACCATGGGGCCTTGCCCATGTAGAACTTTCACTATGTGTTCAAAGATCTGGTCCTTGCTTCTCGTTAGTTGGAGAAGAAGGTGTTCTGAGGAAACAATATTAGAGTGTAGAAAAATACAATATCGGTCAACTCCAACCCAGAGAAGTTTCCCAAAAGCGGCAGAGGCGATCTTACAGGAGCAACCTCTTGATCTTGAAAGGAGCGGCAAGCAGTCTTTTCTAGTCCTCAGGCGTCTAAAGGCGAGCTCTTGATCTTCAAGCACTGGCGTGGCAGGTGGTGATAGATCGTCGGGAGGTTCTCGAGCTCGGTCTTCAAATCAATTCCCCTTTAAGATGAGAATGAAGCTATTTATAGATTTTGGGAGTGGCGGCCTTGTAATTCGTGGAAAACTCCAACCACTCCCATAACCACTACGATCGGACGGCCCAGTGCGATCCCCTCGATCAGACGGTGTATTTTGATGATCAGGTGCCTTAATGATGTCGAATTGGGTGATCTTGGTTGGATTCGTTGACGGCCGGCTTCGATCTATAAATATCGATTTTGGTGACCATTTGGCGGATCGGATCCATGCTCGATAAATATGAGTCGATTCGAGTTCGGATCGACTATGCTTGATGTTCTTTATGTTAGATCCATCGAGGCGGTCGGTTATTTGTAAAACGTCGGTGATTAGATCGGCATTTCGAAAATCTTGAACGTCTTGTCGAGATTAATTTTCGAGGACGTATCATATATATATATATATGTATATATATATATAAATTCAAACGGGTTTTTGATTTGAACAAAATGAGATTTTGATAAAAATATTTATATTATAAATATATGTTCTCATGCCTCCATAGATTGAGGCATGTATGTTGATAGCTTATATCATGTGCTGTTGCGATGCTCCTACGGTGGAAAATGTGTTAGTACCTCTCCAAATGGATGGATCCTTAATTTTGATGCACGGATGAAAGATGGTACGGTTAACTGAAAATCTCTCCGTTCAAATTAGAGTCGTCTTCTCACATTCTACACTTAAATTTTCAAAGCTCTCTTTTTTCCCTTATCAAATACTTAAATTATCAACACATTTGTCTTTTCCCTTATCATTTTTAAAAAGGGTTAATTTTTAAATTAGGCCAGTTTAAAATCTTAATTATGTGATTAGACGATAAAAAAATTTAAAATAGGCCTAGTGGCGTGGCCATGCCGGCCGATCGCTAGTAAAATTTTAATCACACATAATAAATTAAATTAACAATAAAGTATATAGAAAAAGGCTGTAAGATGGCTTGTTTTGTGTTTCTTATGTGCTCTCAAGAAGTCGACAAGCTATTTCATCTTCAAAATGCAAGTTTTTTTTCATGGTCTAGTTGTTTTGAAGGAGAATCCATAATAGCGACATTGTTTGTTTTTATACAATTAATGAGAAAGTATATGAGCAAAGAAATGATCTTTATTGATTTTGAGAAATCATATAGTTAAGTATTATGAAAATTGATTTGGTGAGTATTAAGAAAAATATGTGTTAATGATTATTAAAATTATTAAAGATGTGTATGATGAGTCATTAACTAGCTTGAGAAATATTGGTGCGTATAAAATTATTAAAGATGTGTATAATGATGATAAGTGAAGTTAGCTTTGAAAAGATCTATGAAGGTGATGTTTGGTTCAAATGAGAGATATGTGATTTGAAATGTTATGAGGAAATTATAGTTGGTTTGGTTATGCTTATGCTTATCTTGAGCATAATGTAAATTATTTAGTGAGATGAAGGAAATGAGGTCGATTTGGTTGTGAAGCGTTGGTTTTGCTATTAATTTTTACAAAGTTATTGTTTTATAAAACATGAATTTATGATTGTGTAATTTGCAGTTTGTGTCCTTGTTCTTGAATGTGATATTTGTGGAATTTGTAAGATTATCATGTAGAACATGTAGTGCAATTTTATGGTGTAGATGATGAGTGTGGACTTTCTTGATACATTGTGGACTTTCTTGATTTGAACTTATTTGCCAAATTCATCGTTAGTTGGGAAGGCGGTGTTGTTAGTTGAGAATGAATTGAAGATGTATTCACTGGTTCTTTACTAGACGGGGTGACCAGTTCATTCCAACATACACGGTGGGAGAAATCCTGGTTCAAATCCCACGACGGACTCAATTTGGTGAATTACAACAAATAATAATGAGGTCGTTGACGCTGGATCCAGCACATATATCTATTAATCTTGTAGGTCGCTTTCCAGTAGGTACTGGATTTATTGCAACACACATTTTCGATGTGAAGTTTGTCAAGTTGTGCTTAATGCAGACATGTGCTCAACCTATTATCATTTATGTAGAAGTTAACGAACATCCGTGTGGTGATAGGGAGATAAACAGCGGAATGCCGTTAGGTAGCAGCGAGAACATTATCTTCTCGAGTATTATGGGTCCGAGCAAGAGAACATGAATATTTGGGACAAGTTCTACCTGGGTGACCAGAGAGATGATATTAATCTACCATCTCCGAAGACCAAGGATATGAAACTATGCCTAGTGGAGGTAGTGATGATGAAGAAGAGGATGATAGCGACAGTGAGAACAGATTTGAGAACCATCCGGGGAGAGATTTGATTGCCGTTACTCGCAAACCACAGAACAATACTGGCAATGATATTTTTAAAAGTGCCCAAACAACTAGAGGAGATGGGATGGCGTCACATTTGATGGCCCACTTGACAATTCAATCTTTGAGGCATTCCAAATGAACGGTAGAAGGTATGCATTTTCGTGACAAGAAACAACTACAATTTCTTTTCGGCATGTGTATGACAAACAATATGTTACATAAATCTAAATTCTAAATTTAGGGTGCACCTTGCTGGAACCGATTAGGTTATCGTGCCATGCTCATTTAAGGTCAGAACATTGGGTTGGAAATTGTACATGGAATTCGTTTCGGTCATAAAATGTCAATTCATCGTAAACCAGAATTGCCCGGCGAACCATTGTGAATTATGAGCAAAAGTTCAATATTAGAGTGTCTTACATGAAGGCTTGGGAAAGCGTAAAGGCAATCTTTGGTAGTTGGGAAGAATCTTATGGAACTTCGTGACGTTCATGTCGGTATGCTCATCAATGCAGGGCGGTGTATCGTATACACTCAGATCAAATAAATTCCAACGCTTGTTACGGTCCTTGACCTTCAATCACAGTTGGCAACATTGCCGTACTTGTCTAGATGGCACCTTTCTTTTGTAAATCTGAGTACTTTACTGCGGTTGGAATCGATGCAAATAATGGCTTATTCCTACAGCCTTGTGCGAGTGCATGAGTCCTCGGATTGGTTTCTGCGTCATTACAAGATTTGATCCCACCGGTGTCTACAAGAGGAGATCTGCCTTATCTACATGATAGACATAGTTGTTTGTAGAGAAATCTTTCCTACGCGTTTTTACTGCGCCACGAGGGAGAACTTCAAAAGAGCAAGCGGTCGACAATTAGGCATTGGCGAGTTCATTTGCCGGAAGATGCGTTCTGGGAATCGATGATATTAGGATATTTAGGAGATACGACATCAAGAATAAAATTTGGAAGCATATGATTAGGCGGATCTTAAGGATGTCAAGCGTCCTTAACTCATGATGAGAGTTATAGGTATGGTACAATGACCACAAATTTGCTCGGTGTACTCAAGAGAGAGCTCGTGGTTTACCCATCCAAGCATTGGTTACGGTGATTCTACTATAATTATATTCATGAAGCACTTGAATCATCCACCTGAATAGATACCTTGTTCTCCCCACGATAAAAGCTGTTGCTAGAATAATGAGCGAGTCACGTGAGGACGAATATGAATAAATATTAATGAGTACCAAGTGTTTGATGACGTAACTTTCAAAGTTGAGGTAAGCAGACAGTGTAGCATCTGACAACCCGGGGCTTACACCGGCAGCCTCAGCCGATTCTTTGTTCCGGTCAATATCGCGCCTAAGTCTAAAGTAAGCGGTCATGGGTCCAGGACGCTGCGGAGCGACTGTCGATCGCATGCGACATTTTAAATTTTTTTTAATCACATAATTAAGATTTTAAACTGGCCTAATTTAAAAATTAACCCTACTTTATTCAATCATATGCAAAAATTTATCTCAAATAAGCATAAACATAACCATCCACCTCAAATCTAACAAATTTCCTTCAAAAATATCACTAAATAACATCTAACAAATATTTCCTATCAAAACAACAAATCCAAACTAGATCATTTATTTTGCATTTAAAAATACCTAAATCTCAAAAAGATCTCAGCCACAAGTTAATTGGAAACAACCCGTTGGGCGACTGGCGGTCCTTCGTCATGCGTGATCTCACGAGCTTAAACCGGCGTGGAAATGGGATCTCGGGAGAAGTGGAGGAGAAACCGAGAGCTGCGCGGCCTCTCTCGGGTTAACTAATTTTAAGTGGTATGGGTATGGACTAGATTTTAAATTTTTTTAAATTTTTAATCACATAATTAAGATTTTAAACTGGCCTAATTTAAAAATTAACCCTTTTAAAAATTACTCAAGTAACTAAAATTATAGAAATATTTGTATTTAATGAAATATAAATTGGTATGGAGTACATTTTATGGGTCACATTTGAGATTATTTTAACTTTGTTAGTATATATATGTTGTCACTTTGTGTTGTTTTATAAGCAGTTATCAATGAAGTAATTTCATCAATTCAAAGAAGTGAAGTTGAAAGAACTTATAATGTAATAGTCTCATTTGAATTTATTTTTCATTTGGATATTATGATATTGATTTTAAAAAAATATAAATGATCTTTATTAATAATTATAAAGCTTTTAAATGCAATGCATTTAGTATCATCAGCAACTAAGAAATTAAGATAGAATAAAATTCTTTGCTCCCAATGGTGAAGTTATTTTATTAAAAATATATTTTATACATAAATGCTCCTTATTTTAGAGGTTAAGGACACATTCATCATTAAAGAGACATAATCATTGATATATCCCTCTAAAATTTATAGATCAAAACGGATCTGAAGTCTGATCATCAAACGACTGAGTCACAATATCTTGATCAGATCGATCCAAATGATCTCAAATCAGTCCCAGCTTGAAAACTTGGATGATCAAATGATTTCCAAATTTGACATGCTTATAAGTCGTCGAAGCGGCTCGAGATCCAACAAACCTAAGACCACTCAAATCGAAGATTGTTTGAATAATCAAATTACCGAAAAATTAGATAAGATCAAATGAATCGATATACACCGTCCGATTGAGTGTTTTGGAATTTTGGCTACAATGACCAAAATGCTCCTTTCAGAATCCTATATATAGGAAGGGGTGCTGGAACTCGAAGCTCAGTATGATTGAGCTTGAGCTTGACTTGAAGGAGCTCAAGCTGACTCGAGCACATAAACCAAGCTCAACTCGCCTGTCAAAATTAAGCTCGCTTGGCTCGAATTAGTGGGCTCGTTTAGAAGCTCAAGCTGGCTCGTTGAGCTCGATTTGGAAGCTCGTTTATGGGCTCGTTTTGAAAATAAAAAAAAAAAAATTTAAAAAAAAAAAATTTAAAATATTTATTAAATTAATTTGAATCTTTTGAGATATTATTTATTACAAATATATGAAATTCTAAATTACAAAAAAAAATGTAAACCACAAAAAAATTAAATGCGAGAAAATGTATGTTTTTATTACAAATTAATGTTTTTATTACAAGAGGTTTGTAAATTTTTTTGTAATGAAAAGAAATTACAAAAAAATTACAAAAATATTGAAAGAAAAATTAAATGCTCGAACAAGAGAGGTACATATAAGTTACTAAACATTTAATCTCTCATATTTTACACAAAAAAGGAAAACATAGAATTAAATTAAAATCAACATCTTCTATTGATCCATGCAGATGTTAGAGTCTTTAATGGAGAAGTAATCCAAAGCTCTACTTGTACTCTTCGAGCATCCAACCACCTAATCAAAAAAAAGACTAAGAAAATAAAATTATAAGCATCTTAAGAGGCAATTACCCAATCATAAAAATATTCTACAACATACCAATGGAAGGAATGGCATAATTAAGTAAGCATAAAGAATAAGAGAAAATAAAATGGATAAAGTTAAGAAAAGGCTCAGGCTCAGTTATAAATTATAATCATCTTAAAGAGCAACATTATATGTAAGCATCCAAACTTGAAGAAGGGTTACAATTACATATAGTGCTACCTAAAAGAAGATAGAGAGGAAACATCATTGCCATCCAGATACATAGTGTAATCATCCAACATCCGATAAGGAAGGGGTGAATTATTACTAAAAGAAGATAGAGGGAAACAACAAATACTAGAAGGGGTGAATTATTCAAGCAATCAAATAATCTGAAACATAATATGTAACATTAAAAAAAGCAATCTCCACATCATACGATGTAGAAAAAGGTTCAACAAATATAGCCAGCATGCAGCAAAATTAACATCTATGATAAGAATAGATAACAAGAAATGAGATCGAAATAAGGTGTTCAATCAAAGTTCAAACTAAACTCATGCTGAAGCAAACATATTCCATTAAAATGACCAATATCAACTACATCACCATTAGCATTATTACAAAAACAACAATATGACATGTGTAAAAGAATGGGAACATAGACAACATTCACAAAATATGTATGTTGCTTTCAAATAATTGTGCTGCTAATTCAGTGAAATGAAAATGGTGAGATGAATGCATGCAGGACTATAAAGTATAAATCAAGCTAAGATTTTATTAGAATGATGAATAGAATAGCATCTATTGGAAAAAAAAAGGTTCTGAAAATAATTTAGATGGTTTGGGTGGTTTGAACGTGAACAACAAAAGGTATAAAATAAATCCATTAAACTGATAGATAAAACTAGCTTTGAAGGATTAGGGAAGAGAAGATGGGGACCTACGGTAGCCTAGATAGAAGTTGATGGAAAGAATTTGTGAAGAATAGGCTTAGCACCTCTAAAAATTGAAATGGCCAATAAAATTTCCTTCCATGAGCCATTGTTTCACCTCTGACTGAAAAGTTCAACAATTAAAAACTAAAACAATATAAAGGCAATATAGCAATTTTGCTCATTCTTCCTTATCATGCATTGATAAGAGCAAGATAATTACAGAAAACAAAATACCACCATTAGGCCAAAATCAAGACATAAGGCAAAAGCGAGACATAATTACAGAAAACAATACAATTACAATCGATTGCAATAGAGCCAACAATATAATTACAGAAAAAATAGTAAGCATCCAGCCACCATAAGGCAAAAACCGAGAAAAAGAAGTCATTTAGAGTCCACTAATGCTTGCTCAACAAGTACTTCAATTCCACCTACTCCAACAAAACATATAATCAGCCAACCATCAATATGAATTAAGAAAGCAACATAATTACAGGAAAAATAGCAACAGTAGCATCCACCATAAGGCAAAAATCGAGACAAAGAAGTCATTTAGAGTCCACTAATGCTTGCTCAACAAGTGCTTCAATTCCACATACTCCAATAAAATATTGATAAAATTAACTGTGTTACGGATTTTCTCAATAACAAATTCTATACATTTGACCCCATCTTTCACCATTAAATTCAAAATATGTGCACAACAACGTATATGAAATAGTCTTCCCCCAAAGAATAATTTTTTCCTTATCCGTAAACCATCTTTTAATATGATTTTATCATTATTTGATGCATTATCAATGGTAAATATTTTATTTTCAAGACTCCACTCGCCAGGCTTATAGAATGTGTCAACAATTTGAGGTCAGTATGTGGAGGTGGTAAATGTAAAAACTAATAACTTTTTTTGTAATTTTAGTTTGTGTCTACATAATGCAAGATGTACCATATAAGATATCAGTTGATTCTTTAATTTTCAAATGTCGTAAAACTCACTCTATTTATACTACTCAATGAATACTTTAATTTTCTTTTTCCTTTTCACATACTAGCATCACATCACCACGAGCAGTTGTTCTAGAGAATTTAGAGAAGTATGGTGACATGGACTTCAAAACAAGATTAAATCCAAATTCTTCCACAATCGAGAAGGGTTTTTCATTAATCAGAATATAATGAGCAACCGCTCTCTAACTTTTGTTTGATCAAACTTAAAAGTTGTCGAAGTTAATCCTCCCGATTTATTTCTAATGACTCACAAAATCTTAAACTAAAAATTTTTGCTTCACAATGTGCATTTCTAGCTACACATCGATCTAAATGCCTCCTAAATTGTGTGCACCCAAGATTACCTATAGCCTTTTTCTTGCAATGAATACATTCGCCTTTTTTCTGGCTATCTGGAAGAACAACTTCTTTAAACTCCTCCTAAACACGTGATGTTTTTTTTTCTTTTTCTTAATTCAATTGGATTTTCAAGATCAGCTATATCATCACCCTTGTCAACCAAATCATTAATAACTTCATTCTCCCCTCAATATTATTAACATCTACATTGATGTTACGTTCCTCAATATCAATTTGGACACCCACAACTAGGTTATCACCGCTACATCCACTAACACATCCTCTGGTGGTGCCATTTTAAATCTAAAACAAAAAATGATAAATTACAACATAATGAATGAAGAAGATGATTATAAAATATTAAAAACTCAAAAATACCAAATTACCTGTATATTTGCACTTTGTAATAATAAAAAAACTCAATACTCTTCTATCTAATAATTATGTAATTCATCGCAACATAGAAACCAATTACCAACATAAAAATCATTTCATAAGACATACGATTTATAAAACATAATGAATTAACAAAAAGAATAATGAACTGCTCCATAACATAACATGTATTATAAAAAAGGCAACAAGTATGTCATAATGAATTTTAGGTGATTGAAGTCCAGCACAAATCCTACCTAAAATAGTTGGAAGAACCGAGATAATGATCATAAATGTTAAAACTACTTAATAAATACTTCTTACTACAAATCAGAAAGTTCACACACATATATCATCATCCAACAACCCAAACAAGACAATTGAACCATAAACCATCAAAATAACCATAAACAGAGGTTAAGCGCATTGAACCAAGTTATCAACCCTAAACAAAATTGATTTCGTTGTTGAACAACAACAACCTACAAGTTACATAAACAAATCCAAATAATTAACATAAGTTACACAACCAACATAGCCATTACTCACTAAACCCTAATCCAAAAGAACATCACAAGTTGATTCACAACCAACATCAAAACCAAAAGAACATCGATTTTAGGTGATCAAGTCCATCACAAATCCTACCCAAAAATAGTTGGAAGAACCGAGATAATGACCATAAATGATAAAACTACTTAATAACTATTTATTGCCACAAATCTGAAAGTTCACACATATTTGCCATCATCCAACAACCCAAACAACAACAAAACCATAAACCATAAAAACCATAAAACAACAGGATAAGTCGCATTGAACCAAGTTATCAAACCCTAAACAAGTGGATAATCAACACAAGTTACATAAACAACGTAGGCATTACTCATTAAACACATAATCCAAAAGAACATCACAAGTTGATTCAACAACATCAAAACCAAAGAAGAAACCTAATTTTGAATGGCTTCACACACCACCTAAGCATCATCAAATCAAAATATCAGATGTGAGCATAAAGAAAATGAACCTGGCCAACCAAGATCAAGTCGATCTTGCTATCGAGTGAGAAAAAATTTGAAACCAGGAAGATGAGGGAACTCAAATCGAGAACCTGAGAAGCAGAGGCTGCAGAGCGGTAGGAGAGAAAGGAGAGAGTCGAGACTGACAAGAGTGGCGAAGGCGATTGATGAGCGAGAGGCGAGGCGACACTCGAGAAGCTTGCGTAATTAGAGTCGGCACTCAAGACTCTGCGGATAAGTTAGGGTAGAATACTAATGAAACATCAATTGACGCTCCATGGTTAATATTCTAATATCCCCAGCTCTACAAACACACCTAATCGAAGCTTTAACTCGAGCTCATTTAATCTATCGAGCTACTTTGAGCTCGAGCTCGAGCTCGACACTCAAAATGAACAAGAATGAGGATTTCAAGTCGAGCTCGATAGGCTCAGTAGCTTGACTCGGTTGCACCCCTATATAGGATTACATTCTTGTCATGAAGGGAGGAAGGAGCTAGAAACGAAATTGGGTGAAAGCCGAGAGAGCTAGAAGTTCGAAGTTTGTCATCACCACCATTGCCACCGATCGCCGCCTTTTATCATCGCCGACTACCACCAACAACCGTATAGCCAAGCAGATACGTTATAACTCGATTGGAATTTTTATTGTCAGGATTTTCTACATACAATCTTGTAATCCCGTTGTCGGGAAGATTTGAACTTTGTACTAAAAAATAGATATATATACTAAAGCCTTTTTTACTGGGCTTGACCTCATGGTTTTTCCCCTATTTCTAGGGATTTTTCACATAAAAATTTTATAGTTTCTTGCTCTCTTTTCAAATATTTGTGTGTGTGTTGAATTTCTCAACAAAGCTAAGGCGTAAAGTTTTATTCTACCGCAACTGATTTTCTGGCACGCAATAGTTTAACATCGTCTGTGGAAATGTTTCTTTTATATTTTCACAATAGTTGACAATCTAACTTCAAGTTAAGAGCAATACCATTTATATGATGGAGAAAATCTTACTTGGGAATAACATATATGAAGAATGAAGAAACATCAAATTTCGATCTTTCGCCTTATCGCGAGGGTAACTTTTAATCTCACAAGATAGTCCATGTTAATATTTTGAATATTTACTTGATTATCAGTTCTAGAAACAAGCTAAGATTAAGGGACAATTTTAACGTTGAAAAAAAAGTTAGTTTTACAAATTATGATCCTTCTATCATACTCATGGAAAATAAGACAAAGGTCAAAGAGCAACTTTGGCTACAACCTCAAACGGATATTTTGATGTGGCTACATAAGTTAACGTCATCGAGTAATACTTTGACAAATAATCTCGAAAGAATTAAAATATTTAACCTCTTACACAGAGGTTAACATCATCGAGTAACACTTTAATAAAACATCCGTGAGGTTAAATGTCATCGAGTAACACTCTGACAAATAACTTTGGATAGGTCAAAAATCCTTTATAGATTCCTCCCCTAAAAGGCACGCCCCTGAGGAAGCCTCAATGGGAAGCTAGTAGTAGACAATATCCTCACTAGAAAGACTCCAAGAAAGCACGTGATTGACAGGGTCTCCACTCATCAAAAATCTCAGAAAACAAAAGCCTCAGAAGGTACAAGTACATCAAAAATCATAGAAGGCAAAAGCTTCAGAAGGTATAGGTACATTAAAAACTTCAAAAGGCAAAAATCTCAGAAGGTATAGGTACATTAAAAATTTCAGAAAGCAAAAGTCTCATAAGGTACAGGTACATCAAAAATCTCATAAAATACACATTCATTAAAAATCTCAGAAAGAAAAAGCCTTATAAGATATAGGTACATCAAAACCTCGAAGGTAAAACTCAAGGTGATATCAAAATCTCAAAAGACGAAAGCCTCAGAAGGTATATGTACATGTTAACCTCACTTTTGGAGTGAGTTCTCAATCTCTTCATCTTAGACTTAGAAGTCTTCTAGACACTAAGACTTCTCTAATCATAAGACACTTCTAGCAATTAGGTAAATACTAAACTTAAGCCTAGAGACTTAGAAGGGTCAGCCATAGAATTAGGCCACGCCTTAGGACTTAAGGGAATCTACCTATCCTATAGCTTAAACTCAATCCATGTTCACCTTCTCAAATTAAATCTCAAATTCAATTCAAATACCAAATCTAAATCCAAATCTAAGCTTCAAGTTAAATGATTGAAGTCCATGATCAAATCCAAACTCAAAATCAACCTAAGCCCTATGATTTTATCTTATGAACTTAGCCTTGGCCAAAGTCAAATCAATCTAAACTCAAGTGATTTTCTCAAATATCAATTCAAGCCTTCAATCAATCTCTCAAACTTACAATCAAACCCAATTTTAAATCTAATTTGCCAAAATCTACAATCAAATCAAGATCCTTCCTAAGCCATGTGAATCAACCTTCATGAGCTTAGCCAATATCCAATTCAAATCAATCCAAAATCAATTGATTTTCCCATAAATAATTTATATCTTCAATTACCTTCCAAATATAAATCAAATCTACATCCAAATGATCAAAACTAAATCAAATTAAATCAAAACCCTTCGTAAGCCACATGGATCAACCTTCATAAGCATACCCAAATCTTAACCCAAATCATTTTAAATTCAATTGATTTTCTCATGAATCAATGATATCTTCAATCATCTTCACAAATATAAACAAAATATACATTTAAATCATCAAAACTAAATCAAAATCCAAACCTAAACACATAACCCAACTCCATGGACAGCTAAATTCTCTCATTCCAAAATCTAAATTCAATTGATTTTCTCGTAACTCAATTATTCCTTCAAACATCTCTCCAAATATAAATGAAATCTACAATCATTAAGCCAAATCAAAATCAACCCAAGTCAAACCCAACTTACCCATTTGACTTGAAATATTCAAATGAACCATTTGAACCCCAACTAATTGCAATTAAATTTATATATCAATCCTAAATTCATATATAAACTCAACAAAATTAAACTCAATCCAAAATCAAGCCAACTAAACCAAATTGACACACTTGGCTCAAACTGACCAATTTGCTTATTTGAACCAAAATCTAATTCAATCCAAATCAAAGTGAATTAAGCCAATCCAAACTTCATAACATGATTGTTGATCATCCTAGGTTGATCAATTATCATAAATTGGGTCAAACTATGTCAAGCTAGCCCTTTGACCAAACCTAATCCCTTAACCCATATGGACCTAAACTAGCTAAATTGCAATTTAAGCAAAATTAATTGAAACCAATGATTCATACTAACTCAAAATCATTAGTTGAACATGACTTGACCTTTAATTAAGCCAAACCAAACCCAAATGGCCCTCTTGACCCATGTTGACCCAAATTGACCTAAAATATCAAATTTGGTCAAATAAAAATCTAAACCATATTAAGTACAACCAATGGCACTAGTTTATTCCAAATTGACTATTGAACTTGACCAAAGCCCCAATTGAGCCCAATTGACCCACTAAACCCAAATGACCTATTGAACCCAACTTGACTTAAAGGGTCAAACCAACCTAAAACCAAATCAAATCTAAATTGAACTTAAGAAAAGCCCACAACATATTCTAAATGATCAACATAACCCAAACCAAGCCATGACCCAAGCTAATTTGGCCAATTATGTCAAATTGGTTAACTTGACCCATTTGACTCAAATGAACTCAAATGAATCAAAATCAAATCTAAACCAAATTGAACCAAACCAATGACACCAATATACTCCAAATGATTATATGAACTTGACTCAACCCTTAGTTTGACCTAATTTGATCAATTGATCAACTTGACCCAACTTAACCCAAATTGACCTAAATGGGTCAAATTGAGCCAAATTTAACTTATCCAATTCCAAATGACATGAAATTTGGCCAAACTCACTTTTGACTCATTTTAAATCTGTTCAAATCAAATCCAATGCCAAATGACCATCCTACCCTTGGGTTAGGGGTAACACATGAGGTAAATCACCCATGTAAATGGTCATTTTCATTCCTTAACCACTTGACACCCTCCCATTGATCCACCTATGCTCCTAGGATACTGCCCAACCTAACCCAAAGGTGGTTGGGTTGACCATGACCCATGAGGAGGTGAAATCACCTCACCTCCCCTATTAGAGCACTCGAAACACCAATGACACCCACTAATCCCCCTTGGTAGCCACCTCCCATGCCTTGGCCACTCAAACCGAGCCACCTAAGGAGATTCTCTTCCATTCCTAGCCACTACCAGTGGCCAAGCTTTCGTAAGAAGCCAAACAAGGCATAACTGTCCGATCAAGAGGGAGGGGTGGAAGGTGAGTCTCCCCACCCCACCCCCGCATCATTTTTCAACTTCAACAGACAAGAACTCATTCCCTAGAGCAAGAGAACCCTAAGATGAGCCTCCAAGAGCTTCCTAGAGAGTTCCTAAGCTTCCCCAACTTACCCACTCTCAGTTTCCTTTAAGTCAAAACAGGACAACATCCCATTCATTCCCATTCGCTCAAGGCTTAACCAAAGTGCAATTAACTTTGCACACACCTTCCTTAGAGCTAGTCAAGCAAGAATGAAACATCCCCCAAGCCCTTCGACCACCAGATAACCAACTTCGATCAACACCGACCACCTACGCTTTGGGTGTTGGCCTTCCGAGAAAACCACCTCAAATTGGAACTCGTGCTGATCAGTAGAGTTTTTTCTCCACTAGATGAAACTTCCTCAATCAATTTTAGCACCATAATATACATCACATCAAATATATCAAATATGCTATTATATGATATATCACTTCACTCTATTAAAATAATCAATATCAACTCAATGAATACAGCTCATTTACCTATGAATAATATAAAAATTGTCAAAAAGAAAACTGTGTTAACACATCTCATGTCACATTAATCAATTTATGAACGTTTAACTAATCTATAGAAATAAATATCCAACTCCAATAAATATCTTTTTACTTTTATAAAAAAAAAATTATAATAATCATCCTTAAAAGGATGCCTACATACTTCATATCAATAAACTAATATACAACTTAATAAGATTTTAGACTATTACAAAAGCTTTTTATAATTTCTTAAACATATTACACTCACCTAAAAAAATAATAATAAAATAATAAAGCTTTTTAGACATATATATAATATTTTTTATTTTTATTAAATTAATTAATTAAAAAAATTTTGACATTTTTTTCTTAAATTTAATTAAGCCTGTCACAAAATGTCACGTTGGACAACTGAGCAGTTTCTAAATTTTCTTGAAAAATATTTCAGTTTTTTTTTCTTATATCTAAAGGCATCGCTGTTTTAAAATATGACCTTAAGAAAAAGTCTTGAACGGGCCTCTTGATTAATTATATAATCTCCGACAACGCGTTGACAAGCCGTCCACAACATACCAAGTGCCTCCAGTCACCTTCCACTTTCAGAAATATCAAGCAAGCTTGCAGCCAAACCGGTGGAGCAAGCAAGAAGGGGAGAAAAATAAAATAAAAATTATATATAAAATATATAATTTTTATATATTTATATATCTAATACATAAATTTTCATATTTAATTAAATAACATTTAAAATTTTTTAAAACATCAAAATAGTATATTATTATTCTTCTGAAATAAAATACATCTTTTTATTATAAAAATATTGTTTTCATAAATATTAAATATATAAAAATTATATGCTAAGAATATAAATTTTATTTAAAAAAATGTTGTGTAAGGACTGCCTTCCAAAATCTGTTTGAATTTCCTGTTGTCGGAGAGACACTGCGCAGTTTCAGCGAGATAAAGCACAAAATTTTCCAGCAATGCCTTCATCAGTTTCTAAGGCCTAGTTTGACTTATGTTGGCTGAAAAGTTTAGATTAGCTGGTTGAATAAAAATAATTTTTTAAAATTTAGATTAAATCGGATTCATATTATAATAGGAAACGATCCAAATGATCCAAATGCTCCCATCTGATTATGAGAAATAGCCCTAGAAATATGGAATTTAGGAATTTAAGAGGTTTAAGACATTCACAAATATATGCTTCATAATAACATATTGCCAAAAAAAATTTTAATCAAACTCAAAATAATTTTTTTAAAAAAAATTTATTTTTTTGATTAGTTCATCAAACCAAAATAGCTTCTAGCATGTTCTTTTTTCTTTTACTTGATATATATATATATATATATATATATATATATCTAATGATAGAAATAAAATTCAGTATATCTAACAAAAATTTAATTGTATAAACAAAATTTAACAAAAATAAACATAAAAAAATATAGTAATTAAAACTTTATTATGATCTTAAAATTTTAAAATTTTATCATAAATTTAAGAAATTTTATCTTGGATACTATATGATATATTTTTCATTAATATATTTTTATTTTTAAAAATTTTACCAATCAATATTTAATTATATTCATTTTAATAATTATATATAAATATCATAATATTTAACTAATATATAGAAAGTGTATTAAATATCATCATTATATCTAAATTTCTAAGTAAATTAAAATTTTATAATTACAGATTATTTAAATACACTAAAAATATAAACAATCATTGTAATGCAAAATTTTTATTATAAAATAATTATATTATAATTTTATAAATATATACAACCCCTTCAAATATCTTATAAATTGAGCCTCATTCAAAAGTTGAATAAATAGTCCATATATGTACCAGATTCCCCAAAAATTAATTTTCAAAGAAAGCCTAAAAAAAAATAAAATAACCAAAAGCCCCAAAAATTACTTTTCAAAAAAAGCCCCCAAAAATTTAACTGACTAACCTTTAAATTAAGCAAATATATAAACCAAACATATTAATTGTGATGATTTTTTTTTATATTAATATGAATCGACTATATTTCAAACTCTATTACAATAATATTAAAATTTCATTTTACCTTCCATAATACTATTACAAAATAAAATCTCACACATTTTATTTTATTTCCTAGTTGACATATATTAATAAGTCAACAATTTTCATCTTCTAATCATCTATGTTTTTAAATGTATTAGAGAAATAGTAATTTTATTACTATGAATATTACATACCACATAAAATACTTCTCTTACACTAATTATGAAATTGATACATTTGGCCAGTTGAGAAAAACCCTCCAACTAATGCAAATATAAGATTAAAAATTACGTTAAAAAAAAAAAATTCTGCTCAATGACAGCTCTCGATCCACCTACACGACTTCAAGTCTTACAAATAACACCTACAAAATACAACATCAATTAGATGCACAAGTTAACTCGCATATGAATGACCAAACCACTATCAAAATAGATAATTTACAACTTTACAAGTTAACATAAATATATTACTAAGCCAAAGTTCAGATTAAAATAATTTTCAGAAATCCAAGTTTACCTTCATATGGTTTAGCATGGCAATATCAAATTCTGATTCCTTCAATTGCAGCACTCACGCAACATATATATATATATATATAATAAATAAAACATCACAATAATAAGGGATGATAAGGATGTCTCTCACAAATACAATAAAGTACAATAAAGTATAATTAATTCCTAAGTATTTCAGTAATGAATACGTTAGGGAAAAACAAATAAATGCATTACTAACAATAATTTTATTTGAATAAATACTACATTATCATTAATTGTAACGAAATTTATCAAGCAAGATAGAATTACAAATAATCGTTAGTGATTACTTCTAAATTTAAAAGGCCTAACTCATCATGTAACAAGCATTTTATCAAATACACATTGAAAATCATCTCTTCGATTAGAATGGCGTAATTGAAGTCAATATTATCTCGAAGTTGATTCTCTTGACGACATATACTTCTTACATATCACATTGACTAAAATGTACCCACTTTCGTACTCTGGATGAATAAAAAATTCATCAGCATCATATTTCTCAAACTCTGGATCAATATGTGAATGATGTTCTTGATGAATTATGTATTGATATTAAAGCCCTATAAAGGCGTTTTTTGAAAGAATAATTTGGCATATCTCTAAGAATTCTCCATTTTTTCCATACACCAAATATCGCTCAATAACACTTAAGTGATGAATGTGCTCTTGAATATCTCACGATGCTAATTGGATGTGTGTGAATAAAATCACGGTAAGTGATATCTTTATTTCGGATATGGTTTTAAGAAACCCTTTTGTAAGGGTAAAAGATCTACTAAATAATATTTGCCTAGTTAACAAAGAAACATATTAGTTATGCATGGTGTAAAATAAAAATAAAAATAAAAAAGTAATAAATATGCAAACAAGAAAAAACCTGATGGTGGGCTCGGGAAATTGCATCTAGGATTTGTGCCTGCAAGTTTAAATATAGGAGCATCATGCGCAGAGCCCTCCCATCCCGATGCAAAAAAAGTGAAACACATATTAAAATCACATACTAATATTACATTGTTGATGTCTATAAATGCAACTTGTTCTTCAGTATCTGACGTCAACACTGAGTCACATCAATTCTTGATACAATTCTTAAAATATGGCATATAATAACATCATTTAGAATATGTGGCGGGATTTGAAACAATTTATCTGTTGGGATAATTATATTCATTCCTAACATAACTAATGAAGGCGAGAAAAATATCTACTAATTGTCTCATGAGTGTTGAAAGCGTTCACACGCGTTTCTAATAAACTCGTTATGCTAAAATATATAAAGTTATAAGAATTTTCTTTTGTTGTTGTTCCGTGAACCCTCCAACCCATAAGATGTTTCAAGTAACCTTAACAAGTCCTTAAAATTTCTTGTGACATTACACATATTATGGAATCGGATAGGATGAATGTAATAATTCTAATACCCACTTATCACTGTATGACGATGCATGCATGATTTCTTAAGGTATAGTGCGTGATAATCATGGATCAAACGATGTTGCCAAAATATTACAAAATTGAGTTAGAGATGCCATTGAGCGTGTTCAGCAATTCTCATAGTCATCTTCAAGTGAATTGTTTCCTTCATCGGACATTACTAATAACTACAATAATAATTATGAAAAGCATTACGTGTAGCGCAACAGTATGATATGAAATTACAAGATTTCATCATGGAATAATAATTCATATAATGATAGCCATACCGCATGAATTTGAGCAACCTTGATATTTTTGTATGTCATCTATGCGTCGTGCAAGCCTATCTAGCAAAAGGCTATAGACTGAATTACATATATTAATGAAAATTTCATTACCACTACATGCATTTTCATGAGATTTGCACAAAACTTTTATGTTATATATACGCACACATACATATACGCCTAACTTGGCTACACATAGCATGAGAAAGTAACAATACATTACTCGTTTTGCATTAATCTAGCAAAGCAAAAGGTGCAGGACAAGGCAGACTTTCAATTTCTACTAATAATTAATAAATAACTAATCCACAATGACACATTCTTGTAATTTCTTGCTATTAGAGCCATATGGTAAGTACACATCTACACATGGTTGAAACAAGACATGAGGTGGTTATAAAAGTTAAAATGGGAAATTAAAGCGGGTTAGTGGATTGGTAGAACTTAACTTGCAAGCTAAGCCATATGGTACGTACCTCAGAAATGATACCACCTCCGCATCCAACATCAATTATTTTATTCCTTCCAAAGGGTGATACTAAATGGATCTTTTCTAGAAAGCATTACCAAAAAATTGTAATAAAAGATGAAAGTTGTGTGTAATAACCAAAATTGCTAAAAAAAACTTCTTGCAGAACTCCTCATCATTAACTATATCTGAAAAACTAACTGAGTTTTACATAACAATGGGTACTCTCACACACATATAAACAATTTGAAAACATAAAGAAAAAGGTTTAAAGTACATGAACAGTGAAGACAAATATATTTCAGAAATTGCAATGAAAAACTAAGAACCGGGTTTTACATTATCGACTTAAAGAGAACTCCAAGAAACGCCTTTAACCACCAACCTTTTCGTTCGGAAGGTATACTCATAAAAGTCTCCCTACGATTTTTATCTTGCAAAAAATCTGTAGCGAAATCATAGAACTCATCATCATTAAATATATGAAATCGTAACTTCTAATGCCTCGAATTGTAAAGTTTTACGATATGCATTTCGATAGTATAGAAATGATAGATCTGCGTTCTAATTTCATTAATATGATTTATAAAGTTGTCTTCCACCGGACTTACAATTTTAGTTTTTTGCTTTGTCTTGTGATTGGAATGGATGTTTGAGATTTTGAGATAAAGGTCCTTGTACCTTCACCGTATAATTTACTAAATTTGGTTCATCTTGATTCTCATCATCATTAGATGTCTAAATCTGCGGTTGTTAATTCTACGTAATACTCAATTTGGAACCCAAACATTATTACTTCTTATATGACCAAACATCCTATCCAGCTTTTCTTCTAGCTCAGAGACTATGCCATTATATCTAAACTTCTTGGCAGCGGGTATTACCTACATTATATGCAAAAAATAAATGTGAAGTAATTATATGTGTTTGAAATTTAATGCTAAAGTTGTGCACTAAGATAACTTGACACTTTTCAATCCACCATTCGGTGAAGCATATTATTTTTTGATAGGATCCCATCCAATTCAGTTTCATCCGTAGTAGCTCTTTCCATAACTTTTACTCCCTTTTTAAATGATCCCATTTATTTTTAAGTTATGTACGATCATATATTCTCCCTGTTCACTCATTGAAATTATTCATAATATTTTTTTCCATCTTTGTTGAAATGAAGTTGGCCATTTTCAACTCTATTTCTCTTATCACGAAGTCACAATAGAGTAAAGTAGCACCTAACTCCCAAATTGCGGTTACCACCTTCTTTCCCATCTACTTAATAAGAAAAAAATAAACTCAAATAAAACTTTCCTGTAGATGAGGAGAAAGTAATTCGCATGGCCAGTAAATCATATCATTTAAAAAAGCATATTTTATGTGCCAGCAAATCATAAAGGTCAATAATTACGATTGGGACAAACTCTCTAACTTGCATTACTATTGCAGATTAGAAGATGCAGGCTATGCAGTTAGAGCAAGAGTTCTTGAACTCTTTTGCCATAGAGACAAGGTATGCAGAAAACTACTTACAAGGTATGCTGAAAACTACTTTACAGATATTGACAAATGAATTCCCCTGGAACCCAATATATGTTATCCAATAATATGTTCATAACATGAATTGGTCTAATGGTTGCAATTACTTCATATATGATAGAGCAAGCCGTTGTGGGATTATTTCTTAGCAGATGAAGCTTTGAAGCGGAGTAACCACTTGATGCTTTTAATGAGACTGAGACAACACCAAGAGAGTCGGGAGAAAGTAATTCGCATGGCCAACAAATCATAAAGGCCTGTGATAATACACACAATCTAATTCAAGAAAGATGTATGCTTAGCCCACTAGCCCACCAAAGCATATTTTATGATTTCATCTAGTAATTTTAATTTTCTTATAGAAATGCTAAGTTAGAGAATTTAAATTTAAAATTCAAATCGATTATGTATGGCATGTGAAGCACAAATAAATATAAAACCTTATCACTCAGAAAATTAAATGTGAAGCACAAAGGTGGTAGTGGGCTTCAAATCAACTACTTAATGTACTTACATCGAATTTGTATTCTACAATGGATTGGTCTAGTTTGACTAGAAGAAGATGATCATATTACCTAAACCTTATCACTGAGAAAATTAAATTCCTACAAAATAAATATAAAACCCAACTCAACTTTAAAATAACAACATATGCTTTGTAGATGAAACTTGAACGATTAAATACAAGCAAGGTCAAATGCAATTTATCCACTTTTCTTAGTTTGGAACTTGCAACCAACACGAATAATTATTAATCACATGTAATGTACTCTAAGAAAAAAAAATCCTTTTGAAAAGATGAGATCTAATTCCATCCTTTAAACATTGAACCAACACAATATAAGAAATTCAAAAGATCCAACTCAAAACACCACATCTTTAGTCCATCAAAAATAACGACAATTACTTTCTTACTTTCATGACACAAAATATAGTTCATAATAGTGGAACGGAAAAACTTAAATTGAAAATTCAAGTTGGTAGAACTATCTTCTCACTCCTTTTCGCTTCCTGTCCTTGGGACCCCATTTAAATATCAAGAGGCTACACGCCACCACAAAATGGGAACAGAGGCACAATTAATTTTCTCCACCGGATCACAGTAGCACAATTATTTTCTTCCACTTGAAGCCCACTACCACCTTACTTATGTATCGAAGCTCCCTTAACAACTTGCCTCATAAACTAACTACCCTCTGCTAACACCAAAGCAAATCCTCCTACTAACTCCCTTACAACTAGACTCCATCCTATAATCATCTGAAAATATTTAGCTGTCAATACTTTCCCTACCATCAATCTCACCTTAAACAAAACAAACTCTCTTCATTCTCTAAACCCTGCATCTTCATTCGTCATTCCTCCACTCAAAAAGGCTACAAATGCCTAAGCCCAATCACTAATTACAACAGTCATCATTTAATTCTGCTCAACGAAATAATTTTTCCCTTTCAAACAGCTCACACAAACTTCATCACAATCTTTAATACCACCTCTTCTTCTAGTCACCGTCTCTTCCAATCGACAAATCAAGCACCTTTCTAATCGAACTACATTCCAATTCCCCACAGCTTCCTCCAACCATCAGACAACTTTATAGAAGAATGTTTGATTTTTGTAGAATAACGCAAATACAACTCAAGAACAGAGAAAAAAATCAATTAATTTTGTTTACCATGTGTGAAGAAGAACGGAAGAAGAAGACCTAAACAATGTCTTGCTTACAACTCCGGATGGGATGCGAAGAGGACAAAAGCTGCGAAAGCAACCCTAAACTGAAGAAGAAAAAGAGTTGAGCGGGAGGTGCTTGATTTGGCCACCGCACCATCGCTTGAAGGAAATTAGCGGGACGAGGAGTAGTGGCGGATAGACATCGTGCTAATGGATCGTGGTTGTAGAGTGCGGAGCAATTCGATATTTCATTATCCAACTGAGAGCGGGGAAGGCGTTCATGTTTAAAATCGAGGGAAAACGGAGCTTTAACTAAAATGGAGGTTAAGAAAGCATAATATTCAAACGTTTAATAAAATCAGAATTTCACGTTCTCATAATAAAAACGCACTAAAAAAGCTTAGCCAAACGAAGCCTAAGTTAGTTATGGGCCCCACAACGGCTATCAACAATCTGCTATAAGACAACGCAAATACAGTGAGAATCGCAAGGTTTGACCAAGCAAAGAGAGCGTGCTTTGTTATATCGGCAAAATTTTTAAAATAGGCTTAATCCTAATCTTAGTCCTAATCTTAATTAGCAGTTTAGGCACGAAAAATTTTTTTTTTGAAAAATAGGCCTAGTCGTTGCGGATTGCAACGCCGTCGGCCATCGATCGTCCGATCACGACGGTTTTAAAAAAAAAAAATAAGCGAAGCTTTCGTATTTTGCGTGTCAGTCATCTGGTGTGAATCTTACGACTTAATCGTTGGATCAGAAATTTTCTACAACTTTTCGTGGTTGAAATTTAAGATTGTGGTCCGATCTGTAAGTTTTCTGAATGGTGCAAAAGCTGGCGTTGAAAATTGATGTGATATATATATATATATATATATATATATATTTATTTATTTATTTTATTTTATTTATATAAAATAATTTTGCACGTTTTTCTAAAATTGTTGTGTGTATTCATCATAAATTTCAACCAAGAAAGTTGTAGAAAATTTAAATTCTGATTTCAACGATACTAATTTTAGATTCGATAGTATGACTCGTGCATAAATACACATATGAAATTTCAGCTTGGCGCCAATTTTTTCGCAAAAAGCTTATGGTACAATCTTAAATTTACCAACAGAAGGTTGTAGAAAATTTAATTGATTCCAACGATACCAAGTTAGTAGATTCAATCGTATGACTCCGACACACAAAATACAAAAGCTTTAGTTTTTTTTTTTTAAAAAAAATAATCGTTGTTAACGGACTAACTTCGACGTGATGCCACGTCCGTCGATCATCTGTTCAATGACGACTTTGCTAAAAAAAAATTTCGTGCCTAAATTGCTAATTAAGATTAGGACTAAGCCTATTTTAAAAATTTTGCCTGTTATATCAGGGTGTAGTTGATTCAGTCCTACAAGGAGACCAGGCTCACGAGTGCATCGAACAAAAGAGAATATCAAATGGGCCAAATGACAGTCAAATCACTACTCTAATAGAGAGTTCAATGGACTGGTCTTCTCGCAAGCTGCATTTAAATTGCTGATGAATTTTATACCCTTTCAGTTATGGGAGTATAGTGAGATTGAAAGAGAAAAAGAAAAAAAAAATGATAGAGGATATAGAGAAAGAAATTCGAAGATTTTATTGCTTTAATGAGCCTGAATACATCAATTTATGTATTCTCGTATCAATCTTCAACTCCAAATCTATAGGTTGTAGTCGATATGTAGTATGTTATATAATTGACTATGTTTATGAAAAATAAAGATAAAAATTTTATAGGTTTTGATATAAGTTAATTTTGTCGGCTTTTAGATTTAGAGGGCAATGGACTTCATTGGCAGATAAACGACCTGAAGAATTTATGTTGGTGGGTGGATTAAAGTCATCACACGATTGGGTGTACTTTTATCTTGAATCTAATTTTGATGATATTCGTTTGTGGGCTGTTGACTTCAGTTCACCTTTTTGGTATTTGTATATGCACAAAACTCCTTTGAGAGGTCAACATATATAATTTTTAGAAATACTAGGAGTGGGAGATCAAAATCCATCAAGATGGAGGAATCAAGGCATCACAATCCTTTGCATCCCTCATTGTACCCTACACCAACATACATCGAGTCAGTTTCAGATGATGAGTGTATAACCCCTTACTTTAGTGGACTAACGAGCAATACTCTACATTTAGTGACTTTAAATGATAAGCATATATCACCCTACTTAATGGCCTACCTAACAACACTTTATATATATATATATATTGATTAGTGTTCCCTGTCATTCCATAAAACGAATACCACTTGAAGAAGCTTTGATCAACAATCGCTCAAATAACGAAGATGATGACATCAGATGGAAAACCAACATATTACCTTCTCATCTACCTCAAGAAGTCAAGATCAAAAGTTAGTGATAAAAAAAAATTGAGGCCTAATGCAAATGCCAATAGTGTTCGTGCTAACACTTGTGACTAGTCATTTCATATTTAAGTTGCACATATTCTTCTTGTCTTTGTTTGAGCAAGATGAAGAACATGGAAGGTTATTTCATATTATTGGTTGTGGGCTCCGAAAATTCACTACCGACCTCTCCGCCTGAAAAGAGTGGATTAAATGTCAATCAAACTTTCAGATGAATAGTAGATGACACTACTTAGAATTTCACCCTCACTTTGTGAGACTTGATCTGCCGGTTTTCTATAGCAGAACCTATAGGTAATTACCCCTCCCAATACTGAGAGAGCACTTTCGACTAAGGCTAGTCGATGAATCGCTAAAAGCGAGCATATAGTAGCAGTGAGTGGTGTTTAGAATTTATGAGATTTATTATTTCAATTTAAAGCTTATGTTTGGGGGAACGATGACAAGCCCGATCAAGATCTCATGGTTCCATCATCTCGACAGTCGTCCCCGATCCATTTAATGGGAGGTAGACCCAACGACCGAAGATCCTTGTCACAAGAACATGAGTTACGTCGGTGTTTGTAGATAAGTTTGTCTAAGAGACAAATATAAGTCAACCTAAGCTACCAGAAGATTTTTTTTCTAATCAAATATATTCTATAATTCACAGTTCAAAGAGAAAATCCATTGGAGAATATACGGGCTGCAGCCGTGATCGTAATTAAGTGGTATCATTTTGGGATAAAATCACCCAAATGAGGGCTCGTAAATCGCATTTATGTGTATTTTGGCAAAACCATGTGAAATAAGGAATATCCTTACCAACTTAAAATTATTTGAGTGTAAAAATAACTATGTATTTGATTTGAAATTGGCTCTTTGTGAGCAAAAATTTTCTTAATTTACCTCCATAAATAATTGCGCATGTGTGGATGAATTTTAACTTTAAATTTAAATAATTAATTTTGTTTAATTTATATTTTCTTATTTGAACATATGATTATTTTGTAATTATTTTAAATTTGAATATGTAATCATTAATCATTTAAACTTTAATAATGATAAATTTGATCATATATATATTGTAGATATAACTCTCAAGGATCGAGTGTAAATTTATTGATTTCACATTTCTAGTCCTCCAAATCTTGTCAACTCTAGCTTGAGCATAGAGGATCAGGTTTGTGACTTTCCTCTTGGGAGTTTGAACTTGAGAAGACATGCCAATGGGTTTATCTTTTATAATTATATGAAAGAATTTCTCATATTTTATTAAGTGTAAATTATAATATAATTAGATTTTTAGGTTTTGTTAACACTGACCACCCCAGGCTCAATTTGATGATCTGCACATCCTCAAACACTAAGTTTAACACATATATATGAAGGGACACATGCGGTGGATAATTGGTTTGAATGAATGTATTATTTGTTCAATCATTTCATACACTTACATATTTCTCTAAGTTTGATTTAGCAAACACACAACACACATAAAAGTATCTTCTTTAAAGTATTATGGACATTGAAATATCTAAGTTGAAGTAGTTATGCTTGGCATGACATATGTGTCAAATTGCAAGCATATATTTTGATACCTAAAAATCATAAATCAAGTGTAGCTTTGTCTTGTAAAATATGAGAATTTGACTCATTTAGACACTTATTATAAAGTGAAGATATGTTCTCTAAAAATAAGTTTAATTTTCTCAAATAATTATTGCAACCCATTTTTAAATAATATGAGCTTGATTCTTTCAAATACTCGTCAAAGATCAAGTATGTATCTACACTAGAGGATACAAAATATTTATTTGTAAATCAAGTATAGATCTGTTCTGAAAGATGCAAGCTTAACTAAGCTTGTCATAAGTCAAGTATATCTGTCTTTGGAATATGTATATTCGATTCCTTTAGACATTTGCTAAGTATCAAGTGTTGTATCTATCTTATTAAAGTTCTAAAAAAAAATTAAAGGCATGTCATGGATCAAGTACGGATCTACATGATAAGATACTATGTTATAAGACATATGCAAGCTTACTTTATTCGAATATTCACATATGAAACCAAGTATATAATTCTCCATAACACATGTAGGCATTCCCATTATCTAACTTGAGAATTTGCATAAATCCCAAGCAAAGCACCATTTCACATTTGGGAAGTACATAATAGAATTCTCCTATTTAAATGTATGGACATTCATCATATATTGAAATCAATAGAGAAAGGGAATATTATAATATACACATGAGCTAGCCACATTCAAATCGAATTTGAAAGTGTGCATATGAAGATTAGCTAATTCTAAGCTTTTGTAAGCCCACATATAGACTTAAATGGCCTCTTAAATTTAAAAAAAAATTATGAGTTTAAAGATTTAATAAGAGTCTGTCTTTCTCTTTTTATAAGCCCATTTATAGGCTTGGTCCCAATGGGCCTCTTGAAATAAAAAAAAATGTGGGCTTAAGAATTTCAAATGGTCTAAACTTTTTTTTAATAAGCCCGCTTAAGAATTTCAAATGGGTCATGAATGAAGGAAAGAAAATCTCAAGCTTCTCATGACATCATTACTTTTATTATTATTATTTTTTATCTTGTCATGACATGATTATGCATAGAGATGTAAACGAGCCGAGCTTGAGCGAGTCGAACCTTGTTCGTGTTTGACTCGTTTGAAAATTATTTTGTTCGTATTCGGCTCATGTTCAAAATGTCTCAAATTTCACAGTTCATTTTTGGCTCGAATTATTTGAAATGGCTCGTATCAACTCAAAATAATCAAAAATCAGGAGGAGGATTAAAGTAATCTTTCAGATAACTTCTTTTAACCACTTTTACGCTTTTGTGTGTATATATATATATATATATATATATATATATATATATATATATATATATATATATATAATTAATAATAATAATAATAATAATATAAATATAAATATAATATAATTTTTTATTTCAAGCTAAATCGAGCCGAACATGATCGAACAAAAGATTGTTCATGTTCGACTCGTTTATAACAGAAACTGAAATATTTGTTTGTTTGTTAAGTTTACCAACAATTTTGAGTAACACAGCTTTTTGACAACCCTAATTATGAAAGAGGGGAGAGCTTCTCCACAGATCCCCTTTTCTTTCTTATACCCATTTATGGGTAATTTATGAAGAAAGGGAGAAAAATTCAAATTATAATGTATTTTCTTCCATACTCCCCCTTTTCTCCTCTTTCCTTTTCTCTTTTCTTCTTTTCATTTATTAGTTTCCCTCTTGCTTTTTTTATATAAAATAATCTTGTGAAGAAAAGAGAGAATACCCTTCTTTCTTCTCTTATTTTATTCTTCTTTTTCTTTTCTTTTTCCTTAAAATTATGCCCGTTTCATGGGTAATTTAAAAAGGAAATGACAAAGGAACAGCTGGGGATGATGGACTTTCTTTCCCATTTTCTTTTATCATGTCACTATACATACGTTTAGATTTTTCCTCTCTTTTTTATTTTTGCATGGCATGGTGCCATGAAGAGAATTGGGAGGAGGAGAAATTCTCCTCCTTAATATCATGCAAAACCATATGTACTAATATGACATAAATCCCTTTTATTCATTTTCTCATTCATGATTTAAAATATTTTGGCTTCATGTGAAGGGCTTGGATGACATTTTGCTTAGGAAGGGGCTTGGGATCAAGCTAAAATTTATTATAAATAGGAGAGCATCTCATTTATGAGGATTTGCTCTCCTTCTCTCCTATCATCCCTCACATCTATAAAGAAGTTCTTGATATACAATTGGGATCAAACTTATCGTATCACTTGTAAGTCACGCTTGATGTACTAAGTTTAATTTCACTCATCAACTCATGGTTATATGAAGAATTGATTTAAATTTTTTATTATTATTATTTATCCTTCTTCCTTTCTTTTATTTGCTCTTCAATCTGCATGTATGATATTTCAAAGAATTATGAGAAAAGAATGGGAGTTCTTTACATTCACAACTAAGGTGTATAGTCAAATGATTGTTTTGAAATGTTACTAAGCATCCTATGAAGATTCAAATACTTAAAACAAATCATATTAAGATAGGAGAGCTTAGATATTTTGATTTAAAAAAATTTTGGCCTCGGCGTCATCCCAGCTACTGAGATTAGGCCTTCCCACCACGCCAAGAAAGATATGCATAGTAGGTGTCATTAGACACCATGACCGAAATATTATTTATCCACCATTCCAAAGTGCATGAGTTTGCATAATATAATATTTTTTTGTCGCATTGAAATAATGCATACAAGTACTTAATTTGAAGCATATTGTCACTAAAACAAGTAATTACTTATATTACAAGGCCACCACATTGGAATAATGTGAATGGGTACTTATTACAAAAGATTTCTCCGCCAAACTGGAACAATGTGAATGGGTGCTTATTACAAAAGATTTTCCTGCTACATTGGAACAATGTGAATGGGTTCTTTTTACAAAAGATTTTTCCGCCACATTAGAACAACGTGAACGATTACTTATTACAAAACATCTTGTAAGCCTACATTTATATATGCATACAATATAGTTTTCATCATCATGTCAATTAGATTCTTTCTTTCAAAAGTTGAGCTTTCAATCACATATGAGTGTCATTACATGATTTTCCTGTTGAGCATGCTAGGTGAAGTGTTTATCTCAAATTCAACAAGTGAGATAACAATTAGATGTCAAAACATATATGCATTGTAAAAGAGGGTTTACAATCTTCATGTAGGTTTCATTCATCATTAGCAATAAGAGACATTTAACTTAATACATAGAAATTAGAATGACATCTCAAAGTCATAATATGGAGCAAAAAGATGGCTGCATGGGTACATGATTTAATTGATTAACCAATATAAAGAGCGAGAGATTCAAATATAAGTAGAGGTTTTGAACCAATGTCAAATCAAAGTGTCTTTTCTTTACTTCAATTTAACAACAAAGTTTAGCCATAGAAATCTCTCTAGATTCATGCTAACATAGAGAGGAACTTAATATTTGATGGCAATTAGTGAGAGGAGTAAGAATAAAGTTGAGCAAACACATGCATACCTTGCATCTTCTTTGCCTCAACATGAAAATTGAATAGGATTCAATGTACATAAGGTAAAACAGCTTATCTAATTTAAAGATAACCAAATCTAAAACTTTTCATTTAGATAAACAGCTATTTGCAAGACAAGACATCATTATACAATAGAAGGAAGCAAGGGCATGGCTAGGACAACCATATGCAAATACAAGTTTTACTAGCTTTCTTTTTGTTTCAAATAGGAACAAGATTTAAAATTCATGTTCTCTTGCCTATTTCCTTTCTCTTTTTGTTACACATAATCATGCCAAATAAGATTATGGAATTTTATATTTGACTAAAAAGAGGGGCTTGCAACACAATAAGAATTTAAATAATAGGAAAGATTCAACATTAGGAAGTATTATACATAAGAAAGTAATCATGTCAAGCCTAATATTGTAGCAAGGATTTGAAATTATTATTAACATACTTGAAGAAATCTGAAATCTTGTTTCAAGCAAACAATCCCTCTTATAACAGTGATTAATCAAGCAATGTAAAGAGACAAAGCAATGCAAGATCAACTTCTCCCTAAGCTTAATATCATAAATCTGAAATTTTCAAATTTAAATAGATTGCTATTTGCATGATAGTAGATTGCCAAATGTAAGAAAGAGGTAAAGATGAAGAAATGGGGCTCATGTAAGCAACAATCTTTAGGTATTTCATTCTCTTTTGCTTAGCAATCCAAAGCAAACACATGTAATGAATGAATATGTATAAGGATTTAAAACATCTCCATGTATAACATTGCCCCTTTTAATCTAGATATTTTCATGAAAGAGCAACTTAAGGTATGACATGCATATATGCAAGAAAATTTTACTAAACCAACTTCATATACATTCCACATTATTTCAATCTTGCATATGAGATGAAGATTTCAACAACTTGCTCAAATGAATCTCTTCATAGCAATTTGACAAGCGTGCCATGTCATCCATATGCTTTTGTAACCAAAGAGAAACTACTTTGAGTTGTATGCAGATAAAACTTCATTTTATCCATTTCACTTAAAAGTTTATTGCTTTAGTAGGGAGCATGATAAAGAGGACAAGAATAAAGCTAAAACTCAATCAATTCTCTTTATTTTCCTTTCTTTAATATGACAATCACATGACATTTAAAAGAAAGGTTCCTAAAATGTTTTATGCCAAGGATTAAAGAAGACTCTTAAAGATGACTTGATTAATCAAAACATTTATCATAATGAGAGCAATAGAAAGGGGACTCCAAATTGATGTAAACTAAAAGTGGACAAGAATGATCACATGGTGTAGACAAAATTTAACTAATTAGAATTAATAAGTACCTTCAAATGTCAAATGTCAGCCCTCATTTTCAAAAAAAGTGGACAAGAATAATGTCACATAGGCAAGTTTAGTTTCTAACAAATGAAAGAATGCAATGCTTGCTTCGAGAAGATTAGGGCTTCATTATTTCACTTGTCATAATGAAAGGAGAGATCCATTTAATATAAAAGATATGTGTAGAGTTCAACTTGTACCATATGAAACAACAAAGATATTCATATTAAAACATAAAGAGTTTCCAAGCCTTAATATTTCTTCTCTTTACATGGTAGTTAATGGAAGACTTAGGTGACATAGAATAAGCAAACACATTAAGCTTGATGTGATGCATGCAAAGTAAGAGAGAAAATTTTCAGATTTAGCAAGATTATTGCATAATCATAAGGCTTAAATAAGAACCAAATCAAATTTTGTGAAGTAGTGGCAAGATACAAGCAAACCCACTGATTTCCCTTCTTGATTCTATTTTATAAGCCGAGTAGAAGTCAAATAGCATGACATGGATGAGTACTTGAAGATAAAGCAAGATTCGAGTCATGAAATACTTTTTTTTTCACATTTCCAGCACCAATCCAACCAAATAGAATGTAGGAGAAAGAATTCATCTCATTCATTCCATCCAAGAGGAAACCAAGGCACAAATTAAATGAATACTTGCATGCAATTTTTGAAGTTTGAGCCATACATTATCTCAAACCCCCATCATTCACCTCTCTAATCTAATTTAAAGCATGTAAAGAGGTATTCATCAAACCAAATCATCCAAATGCAAATCTAAGACATAAAGAGAAGAATATTGCATGCAACTTAGAGTTTGAGCCATACATCATCTCAAACTCCACTTCATGTAAAAGAGGCATTCATCAAATTATCTCATCCGAAGAAAAATCTAAGGCATAGAAAGAGAAGAAAACTTGCATGCAACTTAGAGTTTGAGCCATACATCATCTCAAACTCCACATTCACACCTTAATCTTACTTCAAACAAGTAAAGAAAGGAGCTAGCAAAATCATTTCTTTCATAAAGATTGAAATAGCCACATGCAATGAATAAATCTATGCAAATACTTGATATTAAAGCATTGCATCAAACCCATTTGCTTAAGGAGCTCCACATTCCCTCATTATCTCATTTGCACAAGAAAGCAACCCCAAGCACAATGTAGATTTATGAAAGAAATACTTGCTAAACCATTTCATTCTAACCAAGCAAGAGTAAAGTGGTAATAGAGCATAGGGTTGAAAAGAAATGACCTAGAGATTCTGATTAGAAGAGGGGACAGAGGAGGGGTTCGGCTAGCTAGGGTTGCGATTGGGCTTCACGTAAGGGAGGCGAGCTCGGCTAGAACGGACGGATGTGAAGCTTCTTTTGTGTGTGTCACTCGGCTGAGAGGGAAGGGCCAAATGAGCATTGCTCGAGAGAGACCGACGGGAAGAGAGAGAGAGAGATCAGCTCGGGAGAAGGAGGGGATCTCACAAGAATGAGAGATGGAGCTCAGGAGGGAAAATGTCACGTGAACGAGGATCGATCGGGTATGGACGGGTATTAAGGCATGCTGCACGTAGGGCTGCAAATGAACCAGTTTTCGACCCATTATTCGAAGCTCGGCTCAAAAAGATTGTTCATCATCGTATGATTAATTAATCAAATAAATTTAAATATTTTTATAAATATTCGATAAATAAATGAACAAATTTGAATAACTCATAACTTGATTCGATTATGATCATGAATAGTATCATTTTATGTTTATGAACAAGCTAGTTAAGAAGCTCGATAATACTCTTATGATTGTGAACAGTATATCAGTTAATATTCACGAACATATTCTGAAGCTCATTTAGTAGTTTTAGAAAAATATTTAACATTTATAAAAAAAATGTAAACATTAACTAAATTAAAACATATTTATATTTATATGAATTTTAATTTTAATATTATATAATAAAAATTACTTAATTTGAAATTGTAAATTTTGTATTAAAATTTTAATATTTTAAGCAACGGTCCCGACTTGGAGTCCATCTCACTCAGATCCTGAGTGAGTGATTAAGCCGAGTGAAGGATCTCACTCAAGAGGCATCGCCGTTAGTTTATTGATGCTAATAATAATCCGATATTATACTAAGGTGTTGTGTAACCCTGCTGGGCTAAGCTCTTATTCACTTATTATTGCCTACCCCGATATTTCCAATTCCCTTAATTACAGCCTCATACCTCTTTCGTTTCTGCTCTTCCCCATGAAGAAAACCCAGAGCCATGAAGAGGAAGATCTTGGCTTCTTCATAGAGTTCTACTATGCTATATATTGTGGCCAAGGTAAGTGATTTATTATTTCTAGTTTATGAGTTTATGTTAATGAGAGGAAATGAACTCAAATATTTGATTGAGGGAATCATGGTCATGTCATTTACCGTCGTGGACTCTCGAGAAGAGGAAAATTTTTATAGGAAAGTTTGATTGATTTATTTCAATTATGTCATTGTTTATTGCCCTAAGTAAAGTCCAATGTTTTGACAAATCACTGAGGCTTCTCAAGCAAAGGTCGTCGGCAAATGACAAGTTTATGTTTGAGACTTTGAGTTTATCTCTTTTTTCTGAATTCTGATTCAATTATCTTGAGGTAAAATCAAGTCAATTCTTCGTAGCTCTTACTGTCAACTGCAATTTTTTGGTTGTTTGCAAGTGTGTATGTATGTTCAGCTGAAAATGATACTGTGGAATGTAATTTATATCTTGGCTCTTGCAGTTGTAATTTATATGTTGGCAGAAAATCATCCTTTTATATCTTGGCTCTTGTATATATATATATATATATATATATATATATATATATATATATATATATATATATTTTTTTTTTTTTGAGATGTTGGAAAAAGTATGAATTTAATTTATTATGGGTTTATTTTTTCATATACTCAATATTCTTTCTTGATAGTTTAGGTGATTATGTGTTGATTCAATTGTCAAACAGAATGAAATATTATAAAAGGGGAGGAGATTCAATTGTCAAATGAGTTTTAACTTTTAAGGTTTAAGGTCTTGTGATTATGTGCTGAAATGAAAATTTTGAGGGACTATCTTTAGTACCTAATGGTTAATTATCAATCACAATTGATGGGTTCTTAATTCATATGCATTGGTAATATGATGTATTATCATTTAGTTATTCATTGGTCGTTTTCATTTCAAATGCAAATTGTAAGATTGTTTCTCATTTCATGAAAATTCTATTTTGTTTTACCCTTGATTAGAAAATACTTTGAGTATGAAGATTTTTTATGAATTATTGATTGTCGTTGATGGTATTTTGGAATACATGCCTTACTAGCTTTACAACTTCTTTCGCCTTTGGAAGTGATTATGTGAGCGTAGTATAGAGATTGTTGGATTTGTGAGACTTGCAAGTCATATATTTTTTTTAAAATCTCAACTGAGGTATCACTTTGAAATAAAGACCTATGAAATTAATATATTTTTTTGACTATTATGTTTTTTTCTACGTGCTCATCTTTTATTATTTTTATATTGAAGAATGTATGTCTTGTAGTCAATCAAAGGAAGTTGTTAGTCCCATAGACCTATTGTTAGTCCCATACAAGTGCCTATGAGAGAGTTTAGAGTAGGGTCCTCATCGAGCCCAACAATAGTTGAGATGCCTATGAGAAACATAATTGCTGATGATAGTTAAATGAGAGAGTCGATCCTTTTGCTAAGAAAGTAAGAAGAAAAATATCATTAGTATGGAATGATTTTACTTTGATCAAACTCAATGATGGAACTGAGAGAGTACAGTGTAATCATTATAAGCATAAGCTTACAAAGAGCAAAGGTAGTGCTACTACACATATGTTTAATTTACTTCATCATGGTTGAGGATGGTGCCAAAGGGCAACTTAATATTTCAATTCAACCACCTATGATTGCAGTACCATTGAGTCTGAGTGCTTGTAGTGTTGCTAATTGAGGTGATCATGCGATAAGGGGAATTAATTTCTCATATGATAATGGTATATGAGTTGCCATTTAAAATAGAATAGAGATGTTCAACATTGATCATGAAAGTCGCTAGTCCACATTATGAAAGGATATCACGGAATAGTAAAAATGATTGTAAAGCTATGAAATTGGGAAAAAAGATTGAAACACTTAAAAATCATCAAGAAGTTAGTGTCACAACCGATCTATGGAAATCGGTCAAGATATACATTATATGGACTTGACATGTCATTTTGTAGATGTTGATTAGAATTTGCAAAAAAGAGTGTTTAACTTTAGATGTGCCCCTCATAGAGCAAATGCGTGCATGACATATTGTATAAGTGCTTAAAGGATTGGAGTATTAAAATAAAGTTGCAATAATAGTGGATAATGCACCAATACATTGGCTTAATATGTTGAAAGCAAGTTTAGAGTTCCATAAGAAACTTCCTCTTGGTGGAAGAATTTTTCATGTGTGCATATATCTTGAATTCTAGTTCAAGATGGGATTTAAATTAAAAGTACAATTGATTTGGTTAGAGGTGTCAAATATGTGACCGCACAAAGATCGATTAGTGATGTTCAGAGATAGCTCATAATTGCATTTGCCAAAGAAAAATTGATTCTTGATTGTGTCACTAGATAGAATGCTACTTACGCAATGCTATCTGCACTGAGTTCAAGGAGGTATTTCCAAGGTTTCATGATAGAGATCCAAGTTACACTTTATGTGCAAGTCAAGAAGATTGAGCAAAATTAGAAGATGTTTATTCTTTTCTTGAGGTGTTTAATCAAGCCACAGAATTGATATTAGGTTTAATTCTAAACTTTGTATATTTTGTAATTACTGTTGTACATTTGCTTTATATTCAATTAAATAAATTTAATTTTATAATTATGGTAGGTTCCAAATATCCCACCTTCAACTTATTTTTGTAATTATGGGGATCAAAGAGATGTTGGATGATAATTCTTTAGTGGAACCCACATGTTAAGAAAATGATAATCCCAATGAAAGGAAAATTTGATAAGTATTGGGAAAGTTGTAATCTTCTAATATAGGTGTTTTTAGACCCTCAAATAAAATGAAGATGATAAATTTTGCATTCAACTCTATATACTCAAGAAATTGCACGATGCACATTAATGAGGTACCAAAAATTTATATGAACTTTATAATGAGTTGAGGATTATACAACCAACAATACAGACAAGGTTACTATAGATGGTGAATCAAATTGTGTTTTGGGAAGTGATACTTTTAAAGGGAGGCCAGTATATGGAAAGAGAAGGTATGAGACTTACATCAGAACAGATTACAATAACCAAACTGTTACATCTAAGCTTGAGATTTATTTGGATGATGGGGTTGTCATTCAGAGTGAGAACTCAAATAATTTTGATTGCTTAGGTTGGTAGAAGGCAAACAGTGTGAAATACCATATTTTATCAAGGATGGCCTCATGTGCTAATAACAATAATTGCCTCGTAATCAACTTTTAGTGGGTAAAGTCATTGATCAATATCGTGCGGATGAAAATAGTTCAACATTTATTATGCGGAGTGATTGTATCAAGTTTTATGGAATTAAAAGAAAGGAAAAGGTTAGTGGCTAATTTTACTTTACTTGGATTACAAATTTGACTATTTTGACATTACTATTTAAATATGTTATGTTGTAGAGGGCAAAGAGGAGATGAAAGAAGTACTTTTATCGTGAAATATTATGGCAAAGATTTTTGGAACTTTGAAGATGAAACTTTAATGATTTTGAACTAGTTTGATGTATTATTAACTTTTTCTCATGAACTCTTTATGAACTATTTACTCTTTTTTCTCATGATTTTGAACTAGTTTGAGCACTACTCGAATATTGGCAATGAAGGCAATGATTGTTCTAATGATTAATAAATACTATATTAGTAGTTGCCCTTCTCTTTAAGTATCGTTGATAGCCTTTATGTTAAGGCCCTATTAAAATGCATTTGTGATGGTACTTAATTTATATAATTTGGATCTTCAATGTAATGTTTATTGTCCTTTCTTTTTTGATGACTATTATGTGAAGATTAATTTGTAGTAGCCCTTCTCTAGTATTGTTGGTAGCCATTAAATTGAAGTCCTATTGGTATGTGTTTGTGAGCAAGTAATTTATAGAATTTGGATCTTCAATATAATATTTATTGCCCTTTCTTTCAGAGTTGATGGCAGCTACTATGTGATGGTTAATTTTAATATGAGCCTGAGCCAATATTGACATTTTGGTGGTACTGGTTGAAGAATGAAATGTCATCTTTTACATGTTGACGCTTACATTATTATCATCACATGTTGTGAAGCGATTTCAATGATTAAATTGTAGCACTGACATCGCTTGCCAATTATGTTCCATCATTGAGTTTGATCAAAGTAAAATCGCCATTGGAAAAATAAGGTTTGGTTTGTGCCATTAAATTTCTTTGTTCTTTATTAAGTATGGCTTGATAATTGATTGAATGATTATCAAGAAGAATTGCATCTTCAAGTCGTGAGGTGGGTTGGTGTTCATTATTTTTTCTGTAATTTTGTTATCAAGAAGAATTGCATCTTCTCGTTATCAAGAAGAATTGCTTTTCTATTTTTTGATGGCGATGATGTTCTAAATGGATGTTCCAACTATTTTCCCTATTTATTTACCTGTTCAATTTTTGGTGGTGATGTTCCAAAACGGTTGTTCCAAGGTGCATGCTGCTCCAATTATGGGGGCTTGCGCAGTCAACGATTTGGATTTTGGTTGGTATTCTGTTGTTTTTATTATTCTCGATTTGAGGGCCTTGTTTTATTTTTCTGCTATTTTTCAATCAGGCTCTGGGCTTATTAAGGTGGTTGGATTGGCTTTCTTCGGTTGGTGGATTGCCTTTCTTTCGCTTGAGCCTTTGTTGGTCGTTGGCCTATTCCTATCAAGTTGATTAGTTTGGGACTTATCTTTTGGCTAACTTTTCTTCTTTAAGTTAAGCTTATATTGCTAATATTTCTATTTGAGTTCTTGCAGGTTGACTCTTTCAATCTTTCTGCTTATATTTAGGCTTCAATAACTTATTATGCTAACTGCTGATGGTCTCTTATTTCCACTGATAGCCATAAAGGAGCTTTCTTCCTATAAAAGAGGCTTTGAAGTCATAATTGGTACAGGTGTTTCTTACTACCATGAAGCTATTTCTCCATTATTTTTTACTGCTAAAGAACTGATTCTAAAAGAAGTTAATGATTCTGAAAGAAGTTGTGGACAGATGGGTCAACGAATGTGCCCGAATGATGATGGTATTATTAGCTCCTGGTTTACTAGTGGTGCTTCTTGTTGGGATGATTTTTAGAATACACCTTTGACAATTTTATATTTTGAACTTTGAAATTGCTTCTATTTTTGTATTTTTGAATCTTTAGATTCATTTGGTGGTTTTTAATTTGTTGTGCATTTTTCTTATTTGTTTCATGACAAGTGTGGCATGTGGTTTTATTGTGAACTTTTACATTTTATCCCCCTCAAATTTGAGAAATTTAAAATATGTAATAATCCTTGTGTTTCAATGAACAGAGACTTTGCAATGTGGGAAATGTTTAATTATTCCCTTTTTTTAAAATTTAATTTGTTTTATTCTAATTTCATTCACTTAAAATAATCATTTAATATGAGTTCTTATTTTATTATTATAATTCATATTTTGGAACCAAGTGAAAATATTTTATATTGTGCTTTCGATAGAAATAACTGACCAAATATACTATCCAAGATTATTTTAAGAAAATAAATAAATAAAACGGCACCAGTAGTCCCCTTCAATTGTAGATGGAATCAATATGTTATCCTTTTTTTTTCAAATATTTTTATTATTTATTTATCATTGTTTGATGTTCTTTAAAAATATTTCAATTCTTTTATAAATTTTTATTATTTATGTATTCATGATTGCTAAATGCTTGTTTAGGCATATTTTTTGGTTGTTCACTTGTTCATGAACACAAATCGCTTGTTAAAGTACTCGATAAGGCTCGTTTATTTAGTGTTTAAGACTGCTTACTTAGTGCTCGTTACTCGCTTTTAGTGCTCGAAGGCTCGCTTTATGCTCATTAGGCTCATTTATTTATTGCTCAATAAGGCTTGATAATAGTAAAGACACTCGATTAGGCATTGTAATAATCAACTACGAAGAGCTCGATTAACTTTAAACGAACCAAACACAAACCAAACTCAAATCAAGCTTGAACAACTCGGTTGCTAAACGAACCGAGCTCGAACACAAACACACAAGCTCGATCCGAGCTCAAACCGAGCTCGAGCTCAAGCTCAACATGCCCCGCTCATTTGTTCAGCCATTGGCTTTACGTCCCAATTGGCCACCATGCAAAGACGTAGGATTTATACGAATTCAATTGGAGGTCTAATTGATTAATCCAAATTGGGTAATTGGTTGAGCCAAATTAGTTGATTTGGAGGGTATTAAGGAATCTAAGTCATTAATCATTTTAATTGTAAATTATCATAATAATGATATTATTATTTTTTTGCACCAAATCCTTTGAAAAATCATTTTGCGTAGCTAACCCTAGCAATATAGGTGTCAATTTTAGGTAATTTTGTTTGATGCAACGACAATGTCCGCTTTCAAAGGTTGTTTGGACATCGTCGGAGCTTTTAGAATTCAATATGTGCATAATTATGTTAAAGATTAACTTTAATTAATTGATCGATTATTAATATATATGATATTTTTCGTTTAATTAATTTTGATATTTTAAATACATTTATGCCATCAAATTTTTTGAATTAAAATTGTTTTAATTAATTTTGGTATCGATTAGGAGGTTTTAATCTCCAATTATGCATCATTGCCATCGATTTTCATAAATTTTGCTATATATGCTTAATTTGAATTATGACACATACATGTAGCTCAATAAATACCCCTCAATAAACATGGTTCATGCATGGAGTGGATCAGATTTATTGCAAACTAGCTGACCTCGATGATTTATAGAATTTATTTAGCTGCCAAGCGGCATGTGGCATGTTGAACCTTTTGAATGCTTATAAATTGACTCATGCCTTCCACATTAATAGGGGGTTTATATTTAAGCATATGATGGACATTTCTTTCTACTCATTTTTTTTATTGTTTGGCTTTAATTTCCATATATATTTTTTTATGTGGCTCATCATAGAAAAATGTTCAACTTAAGGAGATCAACAGACCTGTCATCTGATGAGCCTAGGGATGATGTTATATGGTCCGCTATTGATTCTCATGACCCTCACAAAAATGTGGACACTATGGATAGGCTAGAAAAGATTATGAAATGTAAGGATGCGATATCTTTTTAAACTTCTTCACTCGCTCTCTTATCCTTCTGGATTGTTCAGAAGAATCCACTGAATTTGAAAACCCTCCAAAATGGGTGGCCACCACTAAACTAAAGTGTGGTGAATATAATCCCTTGGACAATACAGTTGATTAAATTAGTTATGAAATGAGATCCTTCAACCGACCAGACATTATTGAGTAGAAATCACATTTGCTTAGCCATCAATTGTAGTACAACTCATTAGAATGGCCATAATTCCTCCATTGGTCATATCCATACTAGCATAAGTATGTATTTTGATACATCCTTCGTGCTCATAAGAACACTTTGCGTTTGGAGTTTATGGAGTGATTTATGCTTCTATGTTTGATTTTGGGAATATTTCCTTCATGGATAAGGGTATGATTAAATTCGGGATGCTAATAGAAACACTTCGGATTGGGCCACAAGAGTTGACTATCACATTGAGTGATCTACAGGCAGCTTCTGGTCTTCTAGTCTTTGGTAAATGCTATGAAGAATGCATTCCTTAGACAGTGAGAGCTCTCCATGGCAGAGATGGGAATGAGACGGGAGAATAATCTTACCTTCACTTTACCCTGAGCTGCTCAGGCATTTCAAACAAGCTTATGAAGTGGCTAATTTACCTATGTGCTCATGAGTGACTATGCTTGTGGACATTTTGATTCGTAACTTTTTGAGGGAGGATATCTTGTTATAGCACTCAGCTTCATTATGTGATCCTTTTGAGGTGGGAGTACAATTTGGTGGCCACTTATCAGAAAAGATTGTTGAGCTTTCTTTACCACCTGAGTATTCTTCTCTATTGCTTCCAAGTATAGATGAGGATCTATGGCCGGATTTTTGGCCACCTGGCTGTGTACTTCTGTTTTGTCGATTAGGTAGGGATCCACCAAATCCAACGCTCTATTAGCTGCCAGCAGAATTTCCCAACATGAATGCCTCTCTTTGGTTCCTCCAGTTCTATCCAACAAATACAGAGTGTTGAAAATCATCTCAGAGGTTGGCTCACTTGAACTACGAGACTTGATTCTGCCATGGCAGTATGTTCATGCTTGGATTCATATCCACGTGCATGGGGCGTTTGCTTACTTGGAGAGCCTTTCATACTTTTTGGAGAGAGGGTATCTTATGGTTATGCAATTATCACAAGCCTCATCCACCCTGGAGCGCGAGAGATTATGCTTGTTCTTCTTTGCTCCCCATCTAGTTACCAACATGTTTAGTCTTATCCATCAATTTGAGATTGTTAGCTTACCCCTTAGCTTGAGGGAGGTTGACATAGTAGATGGAGTGGACCGTAGGGGAAGATGTACATTGCTGCATAACAGTCAGTTCTTGCCAGTAGCAAAATATTTTATAAGCATGTGTCCAAGTTGGTTGTGTTATTGATATGGTCATTATGTTATTTTAGAAGGGTGTCAACCCAACAGGATGGCCCGTCAGTTTAGATTCTAGCTGGCCACTACTTATGAGGGAAGGTCATTTATTTCAGGAGTTACTGATGCTCGACAAATGGATGTCATTCCCATTGAAACTAGATTTCTTTCAGCTCCATTAATGTCGATGCACATACTTAGATTTGGCACAAATTCAAGATTCCGCCTAGCTGCTCTCTACAGTCACACTGGAGTTAGTTACATCCATCTGACCTAGGTACGCTTGTCCTTTGCGTCAGCTTTGGAATGTGGAGCTCATTAATATGAGTAACAGGTGAGGAGACTTGGAGTCCCTCGAGGACAGCTTGTCAGCACTATAGGGTATAGCTTTTATATATATATATATATATATATATAATTTTAATTCTTTTCTTAGCTTTTCTCAATTGCACATATATTTTACTCTCTTATCCTATAATAAAAAGAAGAGAGAATACTAAATCAATGGCACAGAAGGCAGTTCTCTCCCTCGAGTGTGGACTCGAGTACCTCCTTCTAGCCATGCTGAGGTTCCATCTCTACCTGATCAGCCACCATTTAGGGGGAGCACAACCCCAGCTTGAGACATTTGATTCAGGTGTGATTTACTGATTTTTTTAGCCTTTTACTTATTTTAACTTTAGAATGTAACATTTTTGATGCCCTTCTTCTTCTTCTTCTTATGTAGCACCTGAAGGATCTGACTAGTCCTTAGAGATCCTTTAGAGGGATCCATCATATGATGATTTGTGCAATGAACATATTTATGATGATAATGTGATGTTCTTACGTGAATTTATCTCTCGATTGGACCCAAGCTCATCACACACTAGATCACTTCATGAAGGATGTTAATATTGTGTTAGACTTCTTAGCTCACTTCATATTGGATGAAGAGGAACTCATACTCAGTGAGCTTTTATGCCGGGAAGCTAAGTTCTTAGTTCGATTGATGAAGACCCTCAGCATAGTTCACCATAGAGTTTCACCGCCAGAACTGCGAGAGCGCGTTAAGCTTCGATGGGATGCAACTGATCTTGCCCATGACAAATTTGAAAAGAGTTCTGAAGCTCTAAGATGACTCTGTGACAAGTATGCTAATATTGGGGCAAATATTGATAGCGTCATCGCTAAAATATATGAAGCCTTTGAGGGAACATAAGGGTGGTGTCTTGTAAGACAAATCTGAGAGAAGGATAGATTGACTCAGCAGATACAGAGAGAGCAGCGGTGATATCAAACTTAACATTGCACCATGGTAGATGCTGAAGCTGGCCTGAATCGAGCTGTGGAGGATTTACAGACTGCTGAAGTAGAACATGAGTCTCTTACTATCATTGTGTCCCAGCTTAGAGACCTACAGTCTCGCTTGCCTTGATGTATTTTTCTTTTCATTTATCTATCTTTCTTTTTATGATTTGGATTGTATGCTTTGTCTTTGTTGATAAAACCCCCCTTCTTTTTATTGTTTTACTCTATGTCAAAGTTGTATTTAGCATAGACTTGCATATCCCTATGAATAAAAGCCAAGTATTTATGTTTAATATGAAATATTAGATCCACAATCTATTAAGTTGGTGGTGGAGGATTTTTGGGTTAACGAATATCATCATCGACCTGTTGCTTTGTGATTGTTCTACTTGATGGATTTGATGATTTGTTAGTGAGATGAGAGTGTTTTCAGTCATATGCTTTGTGCTTGGTGGACATATTCAAAACTTAATCTTAGGGATTTGTATCTTATATATTTTCTATTTTGGCTTCATGCATTGATGAATTATAATGGAGAAAATTCCTAAATTGTCTTGAAGACTTATCAGGTGATACAAAATTATCTTCTGCCCTAGCTTTCTGCTTTTGTGGGCTAATAGAAGGATCCTAATTGATGACCTAGCCTTCAGAACTTGTGTTGGGTCAATGGAAAAGAGTCATAAGTTAAGTGCTTTACGCATTACAAACATGTTGATGACATAACTTCCTTAGTTTAGCTTCTAGTCTTATATGAACATTGGCATGACTTCCTTAATCCTTTACTTTTTGCTTGTTTGGACATGCTGAAGAGAGTTTTTTCAATCTTTGTTTTCTGCTTAACAAACTTGTTGGAGGATTTGATATTTTACATTTGACATTGATACTACACTCGGCTTAGTGTCATCTTGAGTGAGGATATTTTGTTGAATTTTGAAAATTGACCTTACAACCATTATGGGTGATCTCCTAGTCTAGGAAACTTGAGCTCACCAAGTTGGAGCGATTTGGAGATTTGGATGCTCTTGTCTTTGAACTAATGAAGTAGGAGGATCTATTACTACGACCTTTATGTCATGTTGAGTAAGTAGATCACACTCACCATATTTAAAGTGTTGATCGACCTTATGCTCCCACTTGAGTCTTGGACTTGAGTAATTCATGGAGGATTTTATCATTAGGCTAATGAGATGGGGTATCTCTTACTATATCTTTGTGGTGTGTTGAGTAAGTAGATGGTGACTCGACCATATTTAGGCGAGTCTGACCTTATGCACCAACTCGAGCCTTATATTTTATGTATGGATAGAAGATATATTTTTAACTTGATTTGTTAAAGTTTGCAGACTTAAAAATTTCTTATTTCAGTCAATAAGATTGTGAAACTTGTAAATTTTGAATACATAATTTGAGCACGTATATGGGGATCTCAGCCTTAGGCATGATGTCAACCCAAATACAAGAGAAAAGCCCCCTGTCATATAAAGAGATCCTGATATTTTACTATAAATTTTAAAATTGCTCCCTATCTAATAATGAGATTTCTATTTTATTTCAGAAATGCATTCTTATATTACAAGAGAATTTTCAAGTAAAACTTACATATGCGATGATAATGACAACTTCAAGTACAGAATTTGTTCGATTACACTTTTTATATATAATACTTCTTTAAGTATCAACCATTGATTGGAGGCATTGATTTTTACCATTAAAATCAATAAGCTCATAGGCTCCTCCTTGATATACCTTTTCAATGACTAAGGGTTTCTCTCAATAAGGCTCAAATTTATCATCAATTTTATGGTGAGGAATAATTGGTCTTCTCAGCTCCAAGACCAATTCTCCTTCTTGAAAGATTCGAGGATGCACTATATGATTGAATTCCTTGGACATCCTTGCTTGATTGACTTCTAAATTTTGCTGAGCTTGGAGCCTAACTTTGTCAAGCACAAAGCTCTTCCATCGATAGACGCATACTTTTTGTGTATTGTTGAATGGCTACTGAGCGAGGGTAGTTCAACTTCAAGAGGTAAAACTACTTTAGCCCCAAACACTAGCACATAAGTAGTGGATTTTATAAGCATTTTGTAAGTGGTGCAGTAAGCCCACAATGCTTCCATGAGCTTGGTATGTCACTCCCCTTTATTTCTTATGTGGATTTTTCTGAGTAACTTGACTAGTATTTTGTTGAAAGCTTCAACCAAGCCATTTGCTCTCGGATTATAAATTGATGATATCGCTAGTCAATATTATAGAGAAAATCTATAGATTTTAGTACTTTTGAAGGTCACCATTGTCAAGATAATTGACCACTCCTATAGATAATATTGTGGGTGAAAAAGTTGATCACATGCTCAGCTATGACTTCCTTGAAAGGAGCGGCTTCAGCCCACTTAGAGAAATAATCAGTAGCTACCTGGATGAAGGGATGACCAATTAATGATGGTGGATTGATTGGTCCTATTATGTATGTTTCTCAATACTCAAATGACCAAGATGCTATCATTGCAAGTTTAAAAGGTCGATGAATGATGTTACCGTGGAACTGACATTTATGGCATCTCTTAGCATGATCAATACAATCCTTTACCATAGATGGCTAGTAGTATCCTATTCTTTTAATTTTGAAAGCTATTTTAGGACCTGATTGGTGTGCACCACAGTGCCCTTCATGAATTTTAGCAATTACCTTATTGGGTTCTTCTATTCCCAGGCATCATAGTCACATCTGCTCGAAGGACCTATGATAGAGGGTATCACCAACATAAGCATATCATCAAAGCCATTTCTCGAGTTGTGCAACCATGAACTTATTGTTTGGCAATTTGCCTTCCTTAAAGTAATCGATAAATGGTTGTCTCCAATCTTTCATCTCTTCTTCTACAAAAATTTCACTTTGTGGTTTTGGTGCTTCCTTAGATTGAGGTCTTTTCTTCTGAGTAGTTTGATGCTTGTCTTGTTGACTTTGGGAAGTGGTTGGTGGAGTGAGGAGCAACGTGAGCTTCATCTGTTGTATTTGATAACCCCTCTTCTAGTGAGGATTTTAAATTTATTGGCTCTAGGACTCGATGAATGAAAATGCTAATCATTACATATTCCATACTCGTCATTTCTTTAGCTAGCTTAGCTAAATAGTTCGCTTTGCTATTTCTAGCTCAAGAGACTCGAGTTAAAATGATGTTTGGGATTTTCTTCATAAATTCAAGAACTCGCTTGTGGTAGTGAGCCAATTCAAGTTTGTTGATTTTATAAATACCCAACATTTAATTAATGATGAGTTGAGAACTGCCATGAACTTATAGATTATGGACTCCCATAAAGATGACTTCTTCGAGACCTATCAGCAATGTTTCATACTATGCTTCATTATTGGTTCATGGCTTAGTCAACCTGTAGGAATGCCTCATTACACCACCCCTAGCATGATCGGGATGAGGACAATACCAACTCAAGTCTCGAGATTTGAGGATTGAGTGTATGATTGAAGATGCTCCATCAAAATACAGTTCCCACATTTGCTACTTTTTTTCATATATGTACATAATCAGCTCATCGGGAAGATCATCATTGAGTGATGAATCCGCTTGGATAGGGTGTGCAGCAAGGTAGTCTGCTAGAATTTGCCCCCTCACCACTTTCTGAGGAACATATGTGATGTTAAATTATAGCAGAAGGATAACCCATCATTCCAAGAGACCTATCAACGCTGGTCTTATCTTCAAGAACTTTAGTGGATCGATCCTTGAGAAGAGAGTAATTTTATGAGATAGCATATAATGTCGGAGCTTTTGGATAGCAAAGATTAACGCCAAGCAATGCTTCTCAATTAGAGAATATCGCATTCTCGCTTCTATTAGTCTTTGACTAATATAGTATAGAGCGTTCTCCTTTTCTTCTTCATTATGTTGTACCAACAGAGCACCTAGAGATTCTTGCAGTGCTGCTATATACAAGATGAGAGGCTTCCTTAGGATTGATGCTGCAAGAATAGGTGAATTCAACAGATACTTCTTATTACTATCAAAAGCCTCTTGATATTCTTTATCCCATCTAAAGGGAGTGCCTTTCTTCATCAGTCTTATAAATGGTTGACATCTGCCTGACAAATTTGATATAAATCTTTTGATAAATGCAAGATGTCCATGCATGGAATGATGTAGACAAAGGCTCCTCGGAGGAGGATTTTCAACAATTGCTTTAAATTTGTTGGGATCAATTTTAATCCCTTTGTTGTGCACAACATATCCAAAGAACTTACCCAAGGAGACTCCAAAGGCACACTTGAAAGGATTCATCTTGAGTCATATTTTTTTATTCCTTCAAAAATAATTCTCAAGTAATCGAGCTAATCTTTGCATTCTGTACTTTTGATAACGAGGTCAATAACGTAGCATTCTAATTTTTGATGAATTAATTCGTCGAAGATGTGCATCATAGCCCTTTGGTATGTAGCCCCAACATTCATCAAGCAGAAGGGCATGACTGTGTAGCAGTATATGTCAGTTGGCATCCTGAATGAGGTATTCTTATTATTTTTAAGAGCCATTTTATTTTGATTGTAACTTGACGATCCATCCATAAAAGAGAACATGTCATGGCTTGAAGTGTTGTCCACTAGTTCTGACAGATAGAGCAGAAATTCATCCTATGGACATGGTCCCTGAAGTTGATGCAAATATGAATATGACCATTCTTCTTTTTCGCTGGGATAATATTAGTTATCGAATCGACATATTTTTCTTCTCGAATAAAACCAGCTTCAATGAGCTTCTTATTTTATGCAATCGTCTACTCTTCAATCTCCAATCTCATTCACCTAGAAGCCTGCTTAACTGGTGTTGCATCTGGTTTGATTGCTAATTTGTGTACCTCCACATCAGGGGATAAGCTTGGCATCTCAAAGATGTAAGCAAAGCCACTAAATTCACAGAGTAGCGCTTTCAATTCTTCCACTTTTTTTTTCATGAAGTAGAGTACTGATGAATGTTGGCTGAGGATCCTCCTCAGTTCCTAGATTAATTTTTTTAAGTTCATCCATAGTAGCCGCCTGCCCACCAACCTCAAGTTCTTCATGTGCTGGTTTGTCCTCTACTTCTTTATTATTTGCAAGATTGATTTCAAAGAAATCATTCTCATTTTCATTATCGCCTCCAATTTCTATTCCTATTATAACATAAGAAATGTGTTCTTGTAGACAATTATCTTGAGTGAACCCAATGCCTCTAATAGTGTGCTTGATTCTTCTACCAATAGTTTGAGAGCCCTTCGGGTACCATAACATCTCAAAGAGCTTGGTCCTTTGTTTGTTAGCTTCGGCATGGACCCATGCTTGCGCCCCTGCATTTTGGAGAATAATATTTTGGCATCCTTCTGGGCAAAAATAACTCCATTACCCAATCAAGATCTTCTCCTTGACATCTGTGGTGTTTTAATTTGGAGGGTTGTCATGTGGACACCATGCAGATATTATGGGATACTTATTGAAGTGATTGGGTATGACATTAAAGTATGATGTACTATCTCGAAAGATAGAAACATCAACCTATAATGGACCTAATCACCTAATAAGGACTCCTAAGGCATGATGAGTCTTTGAATATACTAGAGATCTTTCCAATACTTTACATGAAAAAGTAAAATAGGATTTATTTTATGCTGAGTTCTTAAGTTCCCTATAGAGGCAAGCCTCTATAGTTAATTACATCCTAGGAAATGGGATTTTTTTAAGCAAACTCTCGATTTAAGTAATCAATTATTATCTGCAAAGATTTCAAGGTTAAGACTATCAAAGAATTTATTATTTTGAAAAGCCAAATGGGATTGTTCGATTAGAGAGACTTATTTTAGAATCCAAAGAAAGATAAGTATGAAATTCTCATGATACTAGAAAGCCTAATGAGCATTCCAACTTATCCTATAGCGATGCTTTATATGTTTGAAAGTGAGAAGATTTATTTTATATGAGTTAAAATTTTATTGCTAGGCTTATAATCCATTACACAAGATTGTGAAAATGTCAAGAGGGTGAGGATTTATGCTCATAGCAGGGAAATAAGCAACCTCAAATCTTAAATCTAAAGAGCTTTAGTACAAGCTAGAGCACAACCTAAATCTAAGCAGAAATAAGACAAAGGGGTCTACCTCCACAAGAGAGGATAAACCTGTTCGACCCTTCTGGACTTACAGCCGCCTGGAGTGACCGCTGGTTAACACCTCCTACGATTCAAAATAATGTAGTCCGAACTTATGAAATTGCAAGATGGCTAGGTTTGCTATTTAATTGGAAAGAGACTAGAGTTCCAAACTCACTCCCTAAGAGACTAAAGCATGACTGGCATGAGCATACAACTTAGTCTAAAATACAAAATTTTACAATTTTTATGTTATTTTGACACATTCACTTGGACAAAGGCTTTAGGATATTTTATGCCTAAATGCATGATTAAATTTGGTTATAGGTCAAATCAAAAGAGAAAGAGGGTGAATCTCCATCATAAGTGGTTACTCTCATAGGTCAAGTGGTCCCTAAAGTGTTAAAATGGAGGCCCTCATTTTGCAAGAGTGGTATAATATGATATGCATGATGTTAGACATACAAACATATATAAGGGGTTGTTAAATATTTTAATTATCTTGATCATAGCCTAGGCTTTAAAATGAGGTTATGAGTTATTTTAAATTTTAGTTATGAGTTATTTGTTGGGTGAAAAAATTAATTTTTCATTAAAAGCCTACAGCATCCAGGCCACACATTCAAACATTGAAAATCATGATGTTCTAGTGCGCAGACTAAACACAACAACAATCATTTTATAAACTAGGTGAAATAATAAGAGGTCAAGGGCGATATCATTCCTTAGAAAAGAGAAAAGTTGGGTAGCCGAGTTCTACCCTTATACAACTCAAATTACAAAAGAATAATTACAATTAAAATTGAATACATGCTATGGGGGTATTCATTTTTCATTTCTTCTTTCTTCCTTCTCTTGATTTGATTTGCTCCAAGGCATCACAGGGAACCCCAAGACTAAGCCTTCTAGTCACTGCTCATCCTAATCCCCATAACATTAATCCTAATTCCTATTGCAAAATTATATTTTATAGAAAAGTAAATCTAACTATACCTACAAAATAGATATTAGCTAAACATACATACAAACCCAAGCAGTTATATTTCATAAGTTGGACTTAGCACCCTTCATATGGGTAGCCAAGCTCACTTGCTATAATGTGGATTATTCTTAGAGGCATAAGCAACTTGTAAGAAAAACATTTATATTTATTTTTGAGAAACCCCTTAAGCATACTCTTGTGCAGAAAATATTATTAGGCTACCAATGGCCTAAGATTAAATCTATGATCCCCAATTCTAACATACAGTCTAAAACATTACATCATAAAACAAAACACATCACCATTATATGTACCATCCTAACTTAAAGCTAGAAGTGATGACTTAACATTCTAATGTGTATGCTTAAGCTTTAAGTGGTATGTCTTAGCTAAGTCTTTGAATTATGATTTTCTAAGTTTTAAAATTGTTGGAGTTAACATGATTGATGGTTTGATTTTAATTTATTTAAAGGTTTACAAATTTTAATTTATATTTTATTTTATTTCATTTTATTTTCACTTAGCATCTAAGTGTTATAAAGGGAAGAAAGAGGCTTAACTTCCTTCATCCATAACCTAAGTCATTTCTTAAAAGCATATTTTTCTGATTTAGTTTCTTTTAGTGAATGATTTATTAAATATTTTATTAATCCTAAGTTTAGGTTAACCTTAAATAATCCTATTCGACATGAAATACATCTTAAGATTAATTTGGTTGAATTACCATCACATATAATATGTTGAACCATTCCTTTTCATCACCCATAACATGCAGATGATTTAACACTTAGTATACCTACACATGCAATATATTTTGGCATACTTAAATGATTATGAATGCATATGATTTTAGTAGAAAATGGGACTTTCATTCTCTAGTCAAATACATATACACATGTATAAAAGATGTAAGCAAGTACATGTCATTGTTTAAATCAGGAAAGTGAGATAATCAAATGACCTCCTTTGAATACTTAAAGCCTCATATTCTTGGGATGTCCGGACTATATACCGCTATCTTAAATACATATGAATGTATATACAACTACAAGAATAAAAATCATGCAAAAAGATAATATTTTTGGTTGAATTGTTTATACATAAAGTAAAGCTCTATCCAAATTCTAATATAAATATACATAGAAATAAAATTAAATAAGTATGTGCCTTTGTTAACCAGAGAAGTGAGATAATAAAATGACCTCCTTGGGGATACTTAAAGCTTTGTATTCCCCAGATGTCCAAACTATATACTTATTATCATTCAAACATATGTAAATTCATATATGAATATAAGAAAGAAAGCACTACCTTCACATGCTTAAGCTACAAACACATGCAAATCTTATACATATATTCATAGCTAATATCAATCAAAATTTTATTATCAATTTATAATTTTAAAACTAATTTTAAAATTTATTAGTGATAAATATAATAAGATTAAGCCAACATGCAATTTTGCATAAGTAAATTTCATTTTATTTTTTATTTTTGAAAATATGAATGCATGATATCACATGACATACAACATTTAAGGTGATTGAAAAGAAATAGCTAAACATTTTCAAATAATTCAATCAACTACACTAATTCCTAAGAACAATCACATCAAATAAAATTATTTAAGGAAAACCAAAGCTTCTTTTAATTTTGATTTTTGGATTTTGATTAAACCTAAAGAGAAGAGATCATTTGCTTGATATTTTTCTATCCCATTTCCCATGTTCGTAATATTAATTTGTTTAAGAAAAGATAATTAAATAATTTTTTATAATGAAGTTGAATAATTAAACAATCAATTTAATTACCCTTTCCTATGCTTCATTAATTTAATTAACCATTTAATCATGAGCCACAAATGATATGCACATGAGAAAAATAAAATTACAATGCTCCTAAAGAACCTAATGTAATTGGCTCATGATTAAAGATTAATTAAATTAAATAATTTAATTAAGTACTTGACCTCACTTTTGGAGTGAGTTCTCAACTTCTCATCATAGATCTAGGACTCTTGTAGCACAAGAGCTCCTTAGTCATAAGACACTTTAGTGATTAGGTGAACACATAACCTAAGCCTAAAGGCTTAGAAAGGTCAAATAGGAATAGGTTATGCCTTAGGGACTTAGTAAGACTACACACTTTAAACCCATGCTTTTCTCCTCAAACCAAACCTCAAATCCAACTCAAATACCAAATCTAAATCCAAATTCCAAACCAAATCATTGAAATCCATAATCAAATAAAAGATCAACATTCTTTCTAAGCCCTTTGATTTCATCTTATGGACTTAGCCTCAACCAAATTCAAATCAATCCCAATTCACTTGATTTTATCAAAGATCAATTCAATCCCTCAATCATTTACCAAATCCAAATCGAAATTCCAAACCAAACAATTCAATTCTTAAATCAATTCCAAAGTTCCAAAACTCCTTCCTAAGACAAATGTCCACCCAATCCAACCCAAACTGGATTGTTCTCTTCATGAATCAATTATATCTTCATTCATATTCACAAACATAAATGAGATATAAACTCAAATAGCCAAAACTAAATCCAAATCAAATTAAATCTCTTCTTAAGTCTTATGGACCCACCTCCATAAGCTTAGCCAAATCTCATACAAATCAACCTAAAATCAATTGGTTTCTTCATAAATCAATTACTCCTTCATTTATATTCATAAATATAAATGAAACCAACCCTCTAATGATAAAAAATAAATCGAACTAAATCAATTCCCTACTTAAGCCCTTTTGACCTACATCCTTAAGCTTGGTCAAATTTGCTTCCAAATCACTCCAAACTCAAGTGATTTTCTCATGAATCATTTATATCTTCATTTATATTCCCAAATATAAATGAAATATAAATTTAAATAGCCAAAACCAAATCCAAAATTAAACTAAAACCTAATTCAAACCTTTTAAGCCAATTTCTTGAATTTGGCCAAATCTTATCCAAATCAAGCAAAAAGAAATGATTTTTCTCTTGAATCAATTCCTCCAATCATTTATCCAAATATAAATGAAACCTACAATTATCAAACTAAACTCAAGTCAACCCAAGTCAAGCCCAAGTTAGTCCTTTAACTTGAAAATTTTAAATGAGCCAAAATCCATTTTTGATTCCATATTGATTGCAGTTGGATTTATATTTCAATCCCAGGCTCATATATAAATTTAACTAAACTTAAATTAAGCCAAAACCAAACCAATTAACCCATTTAGGTCCACTTGACCCAAAGTGGCCTAAAGGACCTTTTTGAACCAAGTTCTAATTCAACTCAAATTGGATTGAACCAAGCCCATCCGAACCTAATATCATGATCAACAATCACCCTAAGATGACCAACCACCTTGAATTTGGTCAAACCAAGTCAACTTGGTCCTTTGACTAAGTCAACCTTTAGCCCAAATGAAACCTAAACAAGCCAAAATCAATCATACAATAAATTGATTGAAACCATTGATTTAAACCAACTCATGATATTTGATGACTGACCAATTGAGCCAAATCAAGTCCAATTGACCATTTCATCTAAGTTGACCCAAATTGGCAAAAAAACCAAAATGGGTCAAATCATGGTTTAACCAAAATTGATTGCAACTAATGGCTCAAATTCATTCCAAATTAATTATTGAACTTTACCAAGCCACAATTAAGCCCAATTTGATCAATTGGTCAACTTGACCCATAGCCCAAATTTGCTAAAGGGTCAAATTGGCCAAAATCCAAATTAAATCTAAATTGATTCAAACTAAAGCCTACAATCATTTTTAATTGACCAATTGAACATAAATCAACACCTAACCCAATTCAATTTGGTCAAATTAGTCAAATTGGTCAACTTAGCCCATTTGACCTATTTGAACCCAAGTGAGCCAAAATCAAACCTAAGCCAAATTGATTGAAACCACTTGAACTAAAACTCTTCAAATCATCATTTAAATCTAACCCAAGCCTTGGTTTGACCTAATTTTATCAATTGGTCAACACAACCCATTTGATCAAATGAAGCCAAAACCCATAAAACCAACCCATGGGACTTTGGTGGATGACCAAACCGACCCAAATTAACCCTAGGTCAGAAGTCATCCCAAAAGAAAGTGAACCCCATGCATTTTGAGCTTCAATGACATTTTGAGTTTTCGTTCTGTGAGTTCTAAGCATCCTCGACATTCTCCCTTCTCGTGAGGAACCAAAATAGGGGAGGCTAGATTCGATCCCAACTTGACCAATACCCCACTTCAATCAAATTCCTCATTCCTACACCATCACTACACCTTGTCGAGGCCACCCAAATGATTTCTCGAGCTCTAAATCAACTCCAAGTTCGAGTCAATCAAAGTCGGTATGGAAGATTATCTTGGTCTCTAAAGCAATTCACATCAAATCAAAGCCCATCGATCAGTGAGCTTCACCTCGACTAGGTGAAGCTTCCTCAAGCATTACAAGTCTTAGCTCCGATGAGGTATTTCCATGAAAATCATCTAGCTTAAGTGTGGTTGGTCTTTTTTTTAAGAAAATTTTTATTGCGATCTTGATCGTTGGATGTGCTCGACTCCTTCCCTTGATGGTGTGGGCTAATTTTAAAGTTCATCCATGCTTGGGTGAGCTCAAATTGAATGATCCATGGTGGACGGATGTTATCGTTCATCGCTCAGGGGAAGGAGGATCACTGGCCGTCCGATCCGCATGATTGGAATGGATGGCCATGATCAAATCACATTATATCAAATGAGATTTCTCCCTTTACACCTCGAGTTTGATCTGCTCCCTCGATCGAGATCTGAGGATCAATGTCATTGCCTTGATTCGATGTATATGACAACTTAAATAATCAATCCGGTGCATGTTGCATACATGGCCGTGGGATTTGGTTTAATTAAGGTTAATTATTGTGTTTTTAGGCTGAATCTTTCATAATTCATAACTAATTATAGAAAAATCTAAAAAATATAAATAATAGGTCATTTTAAAAATATTTTAGAGAAGAATTTAATAAAAATATTTCCAATTGATTTTGAACAATAAATAGAGCTTAATTAGGGTTTAATTAACAACTTAATTAGCTAAATTACTCTCTAATCTCTCAAGTGATTGATCCCAAAATTTTTGAGAATGTTTGAGAGGATGACTTCTCCTCTAATTTTCGGGATTTATTACTTGTTAAATTAGAGGATTGAGTTATTATGCCTAATTACCCACTTAACTTCATTAAGGGGTGATTAAGCATGAATAGCGATTAATTAATTATTTGGACTCCCTAATCTTTGTTGAATAGTAAGGAGACTTATGGAAGTGGATTATAGCCTCCCTCCTAATCCTTTCTCTAATTTTCCCTCTCTTTTCAACTAAAGTCCTAATTATTAATTAATTAACTAATTAGAAATTTAATTAGCTAAATTGGAACTCAAATCATATTAAATATTACTTAATCGAGTGGATGGCTTATGGAATTAGGTTGGGACCTCTTTCCTTAACTTTACCCTTAAACCCAACTCATTTCAAGATAATTATTAACTTTGGTTGGTCTCTTTTTATGAGAGGTGAATTAATGGATTATTGGTTTAATTGATTTGAAAAATCTAATTAAATCTATTTTTCCCTTAATCCATCTTGGGTTGAGCTTTAGGTATTCAAGAACCTAAAGAAGCTTAATAAAATTATGATTAGCTCACATGTGTGATAAAACCATAAAAGTAATTAAAATGATTCCTTAAGCTTAATTATTAAATGATTATGAGCTAATTGCATTAGGCCCTTTTCATTTCATAAAAGTATTGCTAGTTACTTTTCAATTCATTTGCATACTACATTAGCTCATAATCATTTAATCAATTATCTTAAAGTAACATAGGTAAGAGTTATTTAATTGATTTAATCCATGCTTAACTTAATCAATCCATAAAAATCATTTAATTGCTTTTTATCAAATCAAATTAATTCACTCATATGGGTAATGGGATTAGGATTAGAACCTCTTTCTCACATCTCTCTTAAATCAAATTAAACATAAAATCAAAAG